>NC_059583.1:23316567-23466567 GCF_020424385.1 Procambarus clarkii | reverse complement strand
GATACTCCTGCAGTGGCCTGGATAGTCTATAGCTGTCTCTCCCCCCCCCCCCCCACCTCCCACCCTGTCTCCACCCCCTACCATACCACCCCCCTCCTTCATATATCCCCCCCCCCTCCCCCTCCCTCTACATTATATAATATATATATAAGAGGTATCCACCTGCATCCGGGTCTCTCCCACTCCCCATTCCATCCTTTTCTCTTCTTCATTATTCGTCTCCCCATCCTGCACTGGACCCCTTTCCTTTGGTCCCTACCTTCCTTTCTTCTCCTATTCCTTCTTTTCTTCCCACTCCTGCTTCCCCGTCGCCTCCTCTTTAGAAAATATATTATTACCATCGGTAAAATCTCTACGGAAATCACACCGAATATTTCACATTTCACTCCGTGAAAATCGCATGTGGGGGTATATAATTGTTAATATTTATTAAAACATTTAACTTAGGCCTACCCTCTCTAGCCAGCCTATGTCCGTCCCAAACCCCAGTCACTTCCCTCTGAAAAGTTTAGTAAGTCTGGCCTCAAGAGTTAGCCCTCCAACTGGGGACAGGCAGACAGACACATACATATTTACATACATATTCAAATATGTATGTAAATCTTGTTGAGGTTCTGAAATATTCTGGTATTATTAATTTTATTATTATAATAATTATTTTGGCGTTTGGAAATGAAGTTAGGTTTGCTGCTATGGAATTTGTTTCATGGAGAAAGATGACTGTGAAAGGTTTCAACCTGCGTCTCTGCTGATAGGAATATGGTGTGTGTGTGTGTGTGTGTGTGTGTGTGTGTGTGTGTGTGTGTGTGTGTGTGTGTGTGTGTGTGTGTGTGTGTGTGTGTGTGTGTGTGTGTGTGTGTGTGTGTGTGTGTGTGTGTGTGTGTGTGTGTGTGTGTGTGTGTGTGTGTGTGTTATAGCTCTGCTAGCTGGCTTTCCTCACTACGTGCATGATTGTGTCTGTCTGTCTGTCTGTCTGTCTGTCTGTCTGTCTGTCTGTCTGTCTGTCTGTCTGTCTGTCTGTCTGTCTGTCTCTCTGTCTGTCTGTCTGTCTGTCTGTCTGTCTGTCTATCTGTCTGTCTGTCTGTCAGTCTGTCTGTCTGTCTGTCTGTCTGTCTGTCTGTTTGTCTGTCTGTCAGTCTGTCTGTCTGTCTGTCTGTCTGTCTGTCTGTCTGTCTGTCTGTCTGTCTGTCTGTCTGTCTGTCTGTCTGTCTGTCTGTCTGTCTATTTTGATGATTAGCCGCATACCAGCGGGCTTTGCTACCGCCTTGATTGACGACTTCTCATTATCTCATTGCTTTCGTGCCTGGCAGCTTTCGTGCCTGGCAGCTTTCGTGCCTGGCAGCTTTCGTGCCTGGCAGCTTTCGTGCCTGGCAGCTTTCGTGCCTGGCAGCTTTCGTGCCTGGCAACTTTCGTGCCTGGCAGCTTTCGTGCCTGGCAGCTTTCGTGCCTGGCAGCTTTCGTGCCTGGCAACTTTCGTGCCTGGCAGCTTTCGTGCCTGGCAGCTTTCGTGCCTGGCAGCTTTCGTGCCTGGCAGCTTTCGTGCCTGGCAGCTTTCGTGCCTGGCAACTTTCGTGCCTGGCAGCTTTCGTGCCTGGCAGCTTTCGTGCCTGGCAGCTTTCGTGCCTGGCAGCTTTCGTGCCTGGCAGCTTTCGTGCCTGGCAGCTTTCGTGCCTGGCAGCTTTCGTGCCTGGCAGCTTTCGTGCCTGGCAGCTTTCGTGTCTGGCAACCTTCGTGTCTGGCAACCTTCGTGTCTGGCAACCTTCGTGCCTGGCAACCTTCGTGTCTGGCAACCTTCGTGTCTGGCAACCTTCGTGTCTGGCAACCTTCGTACCTGGCAACCTTCGTGTCTGGCAACCTTCGTGTCTGGCAACCTTCGTGTCTGGCAACCTTCGTGCCTGGCAACCTTCGTGTCTGGCAACCTTCGTGTCTGGCAACCTTCGTGCCTGGCAACCTTCGTGTCTGGCAACCTTCGTGTCTGGCAACCTTCGTGTCTGGCAACCTTCGTGCCTGGCAACCTTCGTGTCTGGCAACCTTCTCGTACAGGCGCGCGCACGCCATCCTAAAAACTCTGAGTGTCTTAACAGAAAACGAGAATAATAAATGGGGAGGTAAACATAACAGCCCCCATAAGTGCAATTATGTACTATGTATGACAGTCAGGAAATGTACTTATTCCACTTAGTATTAAAACGCACTGTCAATTCGGAGGATGGGTTGCAGCGTGTCCCGCGTCATGGACGCTTTCCCGCCTTCACTCTAGTCCTATGTGTGTGTGTGGGTGTGTGTGTGTGTGTGTGTGTGTGTGTGTGTGTGTGTGTGTGTGTGTGTGTGTGTGTGTGTGTGTGTGTGTGTGTACTCACCTATATGTACTCACCTATATGTGCTTGCAGGATCGAGCATTGACTCTTGGATCCCGCCTTTCTAGCTATCGGTTGTTTACAGCAATGACTCCTGTCCCATTTCCCTATCATACCTAGTTTTAAAAGTATGAATAGTATTTGCTTCCACAACCTGTTCCCCAAGTGCATTCCATTTTTCTACTACTCTCACGCTAAAAGAAAACTTCCTAACATCTCTGTGACTCATCTGAGTTTCCAGTTTCCACCCATGTCCCCTCGTTCTGTTATTATTACGTGTGAACATTTCATCTATTTCCACTTTGTCAATTCCCCTGAGTATTTTATATGTCCCTATCATATCTCCTCTCTCCCTTCTTTTCTCTAGTGTCGTAAGGTTCAGTTCCTTCAGCCGCTCTTCATATCCCATCCCTCGTAACTCTGGGACAAGCCTCGTCGCAAACCTCTGAACCTTCTCCAGTTTCTTTATGTGTTTCTTCAGGTGGGGGCTCCATGATGGCGCGGCATACTCTAAGACGGGTCTCACGTAGGCAGTGTAAAGCGCCCTAAAAGCTTCCTCATTTAGGTTTCTGAATGAAGTTCTAATTTTCGCCAGTGTAGAGTACGCTGCTGTCGTTATCCTATTTATATGTGCCTCAGGAGTTAGATTAGGTGTCACATCCACTCCCAGGTCTCTTTCTCGAATCGTTACAGGTAGGCTGTTCCCCTTCATTGTGTACTGTCCCTTTGGTCTCCTGTCACCTGATCCCATTTCCATAACTTTACATTTACTGGTGTTAAACTCCAGTAGCCATTTCCCTGACCATCTCTGCAGCCTGTTTAAGTCCTCTTGGAGGATCCTACAATCCTCGTCTGTCACAACTCTTCTCATTAATTTTGCGTCATCTGCAAACATTGACATGTATGATTCCACTCCTGTAAACATATCATTTACGTAAATTAGAAAGAGGATTGGTCCCAGCACCGATCCTTGAGGTACTCCACTTGTTACTGTTCGCCAGTCCGACTTTTCGCCCCTTACCATTACCCTCTGGCTCCTTCCTGTTAGGTAGTTCTTCACCCATACTAGGGCCTTTCCGCTTACTCCTGCCTGCCTCTCAAGTTTGTATAGCAGTCTCATGTGCGGTACCGTATCAAAGGCCTTTTGGCAGTCAAGAAATATGCAGTCTGCCCAGCCTTCTCTGTCCTGCCTTATCCTTGTTACTTTATCATAGAATTCTAAAAGGTTTGTTAGGCATGATTTCCCTGTCCAGAACCCATGTTGGTGCTTGTTTACAAACCCAATGCTCTCCAGGTGCTCAACAAGTCTTAGCCTAATTATTCTTTCAAGTATTTTGCAGGGGATGCTTGTCAGTGATACGGGTCTGTAGTTAAGTGCCTCCTCCCTATCACCTTTTTGAAAATCGGTACGACATTTGCCTCCTTCCAGCAACTGGGCAATTCTCCCGACATAGAGTGTGTGTGTGTGTGTGTGTGTGTGTGTGTGTGTGTGTGTGTGTGTGTGTGTGTGTGTGTGTGTGTGTGTGTGTGTGTGTGTGTGTGTGTGTGTGTGTGTGTGTGTGTACTCACCTAGTTGTACTCACCTAGTTGTGCTTGCGGGGGTTGAGCTCTGGCTCTTTGGTCCCGCCTCTCAACTGTCAATCAACTGGTGTACAGATTCCTGAGCCTACTGGGCTCTATCATATCTACACTTGAAACTGTGTATGGAGTCAGCCTCCACCACATCACTGCCTAATGCATTCCATCCGTTAACTACTCTGACACTGAAAAAGTTCCTTCTAACGTCTCTGTGGCTCATGTGGGTACTCAGTTTCCACCTGTGTCCCCTTGTTCGCGTCCCACCAGTGTTGAATAGTTTATCCTTGTTTACCCGGTCGATTCCTCTGAGGATTTTGTAGGTTGTGATCATGTCTCCCCTTACTCTTCTGTCTTCCAGTGTCGTAAGGTGCATTTCCCGCAGCCTTTCCTCGTAACTCATGCCTCTTAGTTCTGGGACTAGTCTAGTGGCATACCTTTGGACTTTTTCCAGCTTCGTCTTGTGCTTGACAAGGTACGGGCTCCATGCTGGGGCCGCATACTCCAGGATTGGTCTTACATATGTGGTGTACAAGATTCTGAATGATTCCTTACACAGGTTCCTGAACGCTGTTCTGATGTTAGCCAGCCTCGCATATGCCGCAGACGTTATTCTTTTTATGTGGGCTTCAGGAGACAGGTTTGGTGTGATATCAACTCCTAGATCTTTCTCTCTGTCCGTTTCATTAAGTACTTCATCTCCTATTCTGTATCCTGTGTCTGGCCTCCTGTTTCCACTGCCTAGTTTCATTACTTTGCATTTACTCGGGTTGAACTTCAACAGCCATTTGTTGGACCATTCACTCAGTCTGTCTAGGTCATCTTGTAGCCTCCTACTATCATCCTCAGTTTCAATCCTCCTCATAATTTTTGCATCATCGGCAAACATTGAGAGAAACGATTCTATACCCTCTGGGAGATCATTTACATATATCAGAAACAGTATAGGTCCAAGGACTGACCCCTGCGGTACTCCACTCGTAACGTCTCGCCAATCTGAGACCTCACCCCTCACACTGACTCGTTGTCTCCTGTTACTTAGGTACTCCTGTATCCAACGGAGTACCTTCCCTTTCACTCCAGCCTGCATCTCCAGCTTTTTCACTAGCCTCTTGTGTGGCACTGTATCAAAGGCTTTCTGACAATCCAAAAATATGCAGTCTGCCCACCCTTCTCTTTCTTGCCTTATTTTTGTTGCCTGGTCGTAGAATTCAAGTAACCCTGTGAGGCAGGACCTGCCATCCCTGAACCCATGTTGATGCTGTGTTACAAAGTTCTTTCGCTCCAGATGCTCCACTAGCTTTCTTCGCACAATCTTCTCCATCAGCTTGCATGGTATGCAGGTTAGGGACACTGGCCTGTAATTCAGTGCCTCCTGTCTATCCCCTTTCTTGTATATCGGGACTACATTAGCTGCTTTCCAAATTTCTGGCAGTTCCCCTGTTGCCAGTGATTTGTTATACACCATGGAGAGTGGCAGGCACAGTGCTTCTGCTCCTTCCTTTAGTATCCAAGGGGAGATTCCATCTGGGCCTGTAGCCTTTGTCACATCCAATTCTAGTAAACACTTCCTTACTTCCCCGCTGGTAATCTCAAACTCTTCCAGTGGTTCCTGGTTAGCTATTCCCTCTCTTATCTCTGGGATTTCTCCTTGCTCTAAGGTGAAGACCTCTTGGAATTTCTTATTCAGTTCCTCACACACTTCCTTGTCGTTTGTAGTGAATCCTTCTGCCCCTATCCTTAATTTCATAACCTGTTCCTTTACTGTTGTTTTTCTCCTGATGTGGCTATGCAGCAATTTAGGCTGAGTCTTTGCCTTGCTTGCGATGTCATTTTCGTATTGTCTTTCTGCCTCTCTTCTCATCCTAACATATTCATTCCTGGCATTCTGGAATGCCAGGAATGCCAGGAATGAATATGCGTTTGTGTGTGCGTGTGTGTGAGTGTGTGCGTGCGTGCGTGCGTGCGTGCGTGTGTGTGTTTAACATTTTACAAGCTGAATCACTGGGTGTTGAAGGCTGAAGCAGTAATTATAAGCAATCACCCTAAAACAAACGAGCGTGTGTGGAGTCGTATAATATAAACATGTTTGTGTCCTGATACTCACTCTAACATAACATCAAAGTTAGTGTATTATAAACTAGTGACTGGGGCCATATACAGATATACAAAGCAAGTTTTGTGTTAACAAATTATCAACATTAAATATTAGAACATAATAAAGTTATAAGAAGGCATTAAGTGATTAGACCAACTGTTGTAACTCACTACAGGTGTACTACAGGTAAACATTTGGAAAGAGGATTGTGGTTTGGGGTTCGATCCCATTCCATAACCCTCGATGTTTTCTCAGAAGAGGTAATTCATTTTTTCGAAGGAGATACTTATATATATATATATATATATATATATATATATATATATATATATATATATATATATATATATATATATATATATATATATGTCGTACCTAATAGCCAGAACGCACTTCTCAGCCTACTATGCAAGGCCCGATTTGCCTAATAATCCAAGTTTTCCTGAATTAATATATTTTTTCTAATTTTTTTCTTATGAAATGATATAGCTACCCATTTCATTATGTATGAGGTCAATTTTTTTTTATTGGAGTTAAAATTAACGTAGATATATGACCGAACCTAACCAACCCTACCTAACCTAACCTATCTCTATCGGTTAGGTTAGGTTAGGTAGCAGAAAAAGTTAGGTTAGGTTAGGTTAGGTAGGTTAGGTAGTCAAAAAAACATTAATTCATGAAAACTTGGCTTATTAGGCAAATTGGGCCATGCATAGTTGGCTGAAAAGTGCGTTCTGGCTATTAGGTACGACATATATATATATATATATATATATATATATATATATATATATATATATATATATATATATATATATATATATATATATATATATATATATATTAGTTCTTCACGTTTACCTCAAATTATTCTTTTATAATATTATCTCTTTCTGTCTTTCAACACAAGTTTTTCTCGTATCCTTACGACCAAAAATTTTAACATATGTGACTCTATAAACTTTGTAGCATTTTTGGAGATTTGTGATAATTGTTGACTCGCTTTCTTAATGGTTCTCAGTAGACTTCGTTGCTTTCTTAACACACACCGAAGCTACGACGTTGGTACAACGTTCGAACAAGTTTTAACACTTCCTAACCAGTTATAACAACTAATAAAGCAAGTTGTAACAACGTTCTAATACGTCATAAACACCACGTTAAGCCAAGATGTAACAACTTTATTACAAGTTGTAACAAGCGGAAAATAGAGACAGTTTCGGTTTGTGTTTCCAGGGAATTGCTTTCTTAAATTACCTTCAGTGATCGATTCTTTATCTTATGTGGCAAGAGCAAAGTTTACTTTTGTTGATGACACAAATTATATTTCCTTTTCAGAAAAAAACGATAATTATGAACGTATGGGCCGAGTTTTCCTGAAAATTGTTTACAAATAAATAAATAAATAAATTGTTTACAAACAAATATTGTATTTTTTCATTACATTAAATTTTATTTATTTTTAATGTTTTAAACCGTTGGCTATAATTCTACTAGTAATAATAATAATTATAATCAGAAGATGAAGAAGAACAGAGAAATAACATGCATAACATCTCCATTATATGTTCTCTTACAACACAAGTGTGAGTTGGGTCTTGTAATAACCCACTACCAAGATATCTACATCCTCATAATATTATGTAGGGTTTCAGTGGACTGCAATTAAGCCCATTTTTCAAGTACCCAATATGCAAATTGGCGTAGACGCTTGCAAAAGGTTACCTGATGGTTAGTTCACGTTCGAGACGCTCTCGCCTGCTACCTGCATATTTAGAGAAAGGAACAAATGATGCAAATTAGTGTTAATTGAGCTTGGTTATAATTAAGGGTCCCTCAGGCCATGAGCTGTTAATCACTCGCTATTCACTTTCACCTTCAAAAGTTTTCGCCTTTTTTTTTGCCGCAAATGGTGGCAGCGGTGGGATAACCCATCCTCCGAATTGACAGTACGTTTTAATACTAAGTGTAATAAGTGCATTTCCTGACTGCTATACATAGTACATAATTGCACTTATGAGGCTGTTACATTTACCCATCCCCCTCCCCCGATTTAAATCTCCTCGTTTTCTGTTAGGATACTTAAAATTTTAAGATGAAATTTTAAAACTCAGTTGCTATAAACAAGTTTTAAATATTAGGATTTTCTTTTTCACTTTTAATAAACAATAGAGATTTTATACAAAATTTGAAAATATCCTGAGTTACTTTACAATTTATTGAAATATTTTAGTTTTGTTTTATTTGTTTTATAAAACTGTAATATCCTTATAGCTATAGGTTAAGTAGTAGTTATAATTAAGATGTAATAAAATTCTTATCTTCCCAAATTAATACGGTTAGGTTAGGTCGTGGTTTTCTATTCAGCTTTTAAGGTAAACTCAAATATTCACAATATATTTGACAGTACGATTTAATACTTAGTGTAAATAAGTACAATTCTTATCTGTTATACATAGTACATAATTGCACTTATGGGGCTCTGTACATTTACCTCCCCATTTTTGGAGGACGGGCTGATGCTCGAACCTTTTACAAGCATATTCATTCTATTGGTTGTTCAGTGTTTATACATGTACGGTAATGTTCAACTGTGGTAATCGTGCAAACCCTTCCTCCCGCTTAATATATCGCTTATTTGACGGAATCGACCCCTCCATTCAAAATGTGACGTATTAATACATAGACGATCATTGGTGCGGTGGCCACGGTACTGTGTACGTTTAGGGGTGATCCTGGACGGCATGGGTTCGAATCCTGGCCGGGTCAAAGAGTTTTAGTGATCTATGGCTTGCGCGTTCATGCAGCTTTCTCACAATATTAGACACTGTATATTGACGTTTTCTATACATCAGCTACGACAACTTAGGTGGGTTGCTTGGGTTCGTTCGTTTCTGGTTAGGCAAAACAGTTGCATTTTTTTCCGGAGTGACAAATTGGAAAACAAAACTGGTAGAATTACATGAAGAAAACACTAAGCCAGTATAACTATTTAGCAGTTTGAAGTGGACAAGGAGATGGGATATGACAACAAGGAGCTTGAATATGAGGACGGTAGGAAGGAACGGTGCCCAACCCACTTTGACCATCGGGAATCGAACAGCGACCTGCAAGAAGCGAAGTCTTCACCTTAACGATCTAAGAGGATGGACCAATATTAGGCTCAAATAACATATTCAACCTTGAATTTGTTTTTCATTGTTAGCACTGGCGTGTGTACGATTATTTAATTCTGAATTACAGAACTGTTTCGAATCTTGTTCGAAACAGCTGATATCTATCAGCACGATATCGTCGTGACTCCTGTATCAGCACGATATCGTCGGGACTCCTGTATCAGCACGATATCGTCGTTACTTCTGTATCAGCGCGATATCGTCGTGACTCCTGTATCAGCACGATATCGTTGTGACTCCTGTATCAGCACGATATCGTCGTGACTCCTGTATCAGCACGATATCGTCGTGACTCCTGTATCAGCACGATATCGGCGTGACTCCTGTATCAGCACGATATCGTCGTGACTCCTGTATCAGCACGATATCGTCGTGACTCCTGTATCAGCACGATATCGTCTTGACTCGTGTATCAGCACGATATCGTTGTGATTCCTGTATCAGCACGATATCGTCGGGACTCCTGTATCAGCACGATATCGTCGTGACTCCTGTATCAGCACGATATCGTCGTGACTCCTGTATCAGCACGATGTCGTCGTGACTCCTGTATCAGCACGATATCGTCGTGACTCCTGTATCAGCACGATATCGTCGTGACTCCTGTATCAACACGATATCGTCGTGACTCCTGTATCAGCACGATATCGTCTTGACTCGTGTATCAGCACGATATCGTTGTGATTCCTGTATCAGCACGATATCGTCGGGACTCCTGTATCAGCACGATATCGTCGTGACTCCTGTATCAGCACGATATCGTCGTGACTCCTGTATCAGCACGATATTGTCGTGACTCCTGTATCAGCACGATATCGTCGTGACTCCTGTATCAGCACGATATCGTCGTGACTCCTGTATCAACACGATATCGTCGTGACTCCTGTATCAGCACGATATCGTCGTGACTCCTGTATCAGCACGATATCGTCGTGACTCCTGTATCAGCACGATATCGTCGTGACTCCTGTATCAGCACGATATCGTCGTGACTCCTGTATCAGCACGATATCGTCGTGACTCCTGTATCAGCACGATATCGTCGTGACTCCTGTATCAGCACGATATCGTCGTGACTCCTGTATCAACACGATATCGTCGTGACTCCTGTATCAGCACGATATCGTCGTGACTCCTGTATCAGCACGATATCGTCGTGACTCCTGTATCAGCACGATATCGTCGTGACTCCTGTATCAGCACGATATCGTCGTGACTCCTGTATCAGCACGATATCGTCGTGACTCCTGTATCAACACGATATCGTCGTGACTCCTGTATCAGCACGATATCGTCGTGACTCCTGTATCAGCACGATATCGTCTTGACTCGTGTATCAGCACGATATCGTTGTGATTCCTGTATCAGCACGATATCGTCGAGACTCCTGTATCAGCACGATATCGTCGTGACTCCTGTATCAGCACGATATCGTCGTGACTCCTGTATCAGCACGATATAGTCGTGACTCCTGTATCAGCACGATATCGTCGTGACTCCTGTATCAGCACGATATCGTCGTGACTCCTGTATCAACACGATATCGTCGTGACTCCTGTATCAGCACGATATCGTCGTGACTCCTGTATCAGCACGATATCGTCGTGACTCCTGTATCAGCACGATATCGTCGTGACTCCTGTATCAGCACGATATCGTCGTGACTCCTGTATCAGCACGATATCGTCGTGACTCCTGTATCAGCACGATATCGTCGTGACTCCTGTATCAGCACGATATCGTCGTGACTCCTGTATCAACACGATATCGTCGTGACTCCTGTATCAGCACGATATCGTCGTGACTCCTGTATCAGCACGATATCGTCGTGACTCCTGTATCAGCACGATATCGTCGTGACTCCTGTATCAGCACGATATCGTCGTGACTCCTGTATCAACACGATATCGTCGTGACTCCTGTATCACCACGATTGCAACTTCCTCGATGGGCTCAGTGGTCTACACCCTCGAACTGCAACTGAGGGATCCAGTTTCAATCCCGGGGCAGGAAAATAACGGTTTCCCCTTCACCTGATGACGCTGTTCACCTCGCGTGCCATAGTTACCCGGGAGTAAGCCAACTGTTTTGGGTTACCTCCCGGTGAGGGCCAGTAGGTGACCTTGGGGGGGGGGATAAGCCTAAGCAAGGGCTTCCTATACCCATCAATGGGAATTATTATTAATTATTTTTTTCTACTATCAGGAGGAAGCGCCAAGCCACTACGACTACATAGCACTGGGGTCAGGATAAGGATCTGGGGATGGGACATTGAAGAAATGGTGCCCAAGCACTTGTGAACGGTCGGGGATCGAACGCCGACCAAGCAACCGGCAGGAGGTCGTGACCCCCGCTAAACGGTATTGCGGGAAGCACCTAAAACACGCCTCATATCTGCCAAAATAAATTCCCATAAAAACGAGACCATAAGAGCAGGTTTGGGAATACATACACCGCGCTGGTGACACCTCGACTCTCTTTATGGGATCCGATAAAGACCTGATCACGCCTCAACGATCCTCATCTGTATCGGGGTAATAGGGTTTTATTCCGCGGAGGATCGGTCGCTTGGGAGGCTTTTGTAATGCTTCGGGTTTGTGACCCATTTTCATGGGTTTTGGGTCTTGTGTGGGTTCAGGGAGCTTGTTGACTAGACCACACACTAGAAGGTTGTTGTTGTTGTTGTTAAAGATTCGTTACCTGGAACAAATTTCCAAGTAGCACGGGCTATGGTGAGCCCGTAGCACTAGAAGGTGAAGGGACGACGACGTTTCGGTCCGTCCTGGACCATTCTCAAGTCGATTCAGGAAGCTTGTATTGTGGTTTCTTGAGGCTCTCACTACTTTAGGTCTACTATAGTTTACGGGCTCACCATAGCCCGTGCTACTTGGAACTTGTTCCGAGTAGCTGAATCTATAACAACATCAACATCTACTATAGACCTAGCCCAGGATGCTACCCACAACAGCTGGCTATTTCATGCGGGGGGGGAGGGGGTCTTATTTTAACTGCTAGGTGAACAGATGAATCAGATGTAATATGCCCAACCCTTTCCACCTTGCCTGGGGATTGGACCCGCGTCTCACGATTTTGAGTCGAGGAGATAGACCACTCTGCTATGACCGAGTATCAGGTCGTAGTTAGGGCGACCTCGCCTTATATATGACCTGATATTCACCCTTCATCGCCCTAAACTGCCACCTGATACTCATCCTCCACCGCCCTAAGCTGCCCCCTGATACTCATCCTCCACCGCCCTAAACTGCCACCTGATACTCATCCTCCACCGCCCTAAACTGCCCCCTGATACTCATCCTTCACCGCCCTAAACTGCCACCTGATACTCATCCTCCACCGCCCTAAGCTGCCCCCTGATACTCATCCTCCACCGCCCTAAACTGCCACCTGATACTCATCCTCCACCGCCCTAAACTGCCCCCTGATACTCATCCTCCACCGCCCTAAACTGCCCCCTGATACTCATCCTCCACCGCCCTAAACTGCCCCCTGATACTCATCCTTCACCGCCCTAAACTGCCCCCTGATACTCATCCTCCACCGCCCTAAACTGCCCCCTGATACTCATCCTTCACCGCCCTAAACTGCCCCCTGATACTCATCCTCCACCGCCCTAAACTGCCCCCTGATACTCATCCTTCACCGCCCTAAACTGCCCCCTGATACTCATCCTCCACCGCCCTAAACTGCCCCCTGATACTCATCCTTCACCGCCCTAAACTGCCACCTGATACTCATCCTCCACCGCCCTAAACTGCCACCTGATACTCATCCTTGACCGCCCTGATACTCACCTGTACTCCCCTTTGTCACCTGTGGAGGAAGGCCTACCTGGACACCTGTATCCTGAGGAAGGTTATCAGTAGTAGGCCTAGCGAGAACCCCGAGGAGCATATCATCAGGCTTCCTGTCCCCCCCGACAACGGGAATGATTACAATTGCGGGTGTAATGACCCTTAATAGTCTCACGGAGGAACATAACTCTCGAAGCCTACTACAGGTAAAGTAGCGATAACCCGTTCAACTGCTATATGTAGCGATAGGGAGTGTAGCGAACCCCTCGTGGCGGTAGTTAGTGGTGTCGGTAAGTGCGGTAATCTCGTTAAAGACTCACGTAACAATGGACCTTGAGGCATTAAACTAGAAAGATTTACCTCAAATTGGTGATTTATTTCCTCCGTCTTGTTAACATTCAAATTAATAGGCGGATTCTTTTAGTGGTAAACAAGCGTTTCCGCCGTAAACCTGTCGTAAAAACTGCCGTAAATATTGTATTTATTGGTTCCTTTGAGACGTTGTCATATTTGCATTAAAATTATTTTGCCTTTTATTGTGGGTAATGGGTTAGTGTGTTAGTGTTTGCTGGGGAGAACTTGGGCCTTTGGTGTGTGTTATATCAGGTGGTGTTAGGTCCTGGCCTGACCTTTGGTGTGTGTCTACACCAGGTGGTGTTAGGTCCTGGTCTGACCTCTGGTGTGTGTCTTACACCAGGTGGTGTTAGGTCCTGGTCTGACCTTTGGTGTGTGTGTCTACACCAGGTGGTGTTAGTTACTGGTCTGACCTTTGGTGTGTGTCTTACACCAGGTGGTGTTAGTTGCTGGCCTGACCTTTGGTGTGTGTGTCTACACCAGGTGGTGTTAGCTCCTGGTCTGACCTTTGGTATGTGTCTACACCAGGTGGTGTTAGTTCCTGGCCTGACCTTTGGTGTGTGTCTACACCAGGTGGTGTTAGTTCCTGGCCTGACCTTTGGTGTGTGTCTTACACCAGGTGGTGTTAGGTCCTGACCTGACTGAGAATGGTCCAGGACGGACCGAAACGTCGTCGTCCCTTCACCTTCTAGTGTGTGGTCTGGTCAACATTCTTCAGCCTCCTGACCTGACCTTTGGTGTGTGTCTACACCAGGTGGTGTTAGCTACCTGATCTAACCTCATTTATCTGTGTTTCCATTTATTTGTGCCTGCAGGATCGAGCATTAGCTCTTGGACCCCGACGTTCTATCCGCCGGTTGTGTAGTGCAATGACTCCTGACCTGTTTCCCTATCATAACTACTTTTAGAAGTCATGAATGGAGTTTGCCTCTACCATCTACTACATCTACATCTACTACTACCATCTACTACATCTACTACAGCCTCTACCACCTGTTCCTTTGGTTCAGTCTACTTTCCAATTACTCTTTCGCTTAAAGAACACTTTCTAACATTAAGGCTCATGAGTCAGAAACTTCCATCCATATCCTCTTGTTTAAATATTTTGTAAATTTTACTTTTTTCCACCCTGTCATCCCCCTAAGTATTTTGTAAGTTTCTATCATGTCCCCCCCCCCTCTCTCTCTCACTCTCTCTCTCTCTCTCTCCTCTCTCTCTCTCTCTCTCTCTCTCTCTCTCTCTCTCTCTCTCTCTCTCTCTCTCTCTCTCTCTCTCTCTCTCTCTCTCTCTCTCTCTCTCTTCTCTCTCTCTCTCTCTCTCTCTCTCTCTCTCTCTCTCCTCTTTTCTGGCATCGTCAGGTTAAGTTCCATCAGTCTCTCTTAACATCCCATTCTTCGCAATTCCAGGATGAGCTTCGTTGCAAACTTCTGAACCTTTTCGAGTTTCTTTATGTGTATTTTTTTAGATGGGGGCTCCACCATTGAGCAGCATAATCTGAAAGTGGTCTCACGTAGTGGTGTTCAGCGATCTAAATGTCTCTTTATTTAGGTTCCTAAATGGTGTTCTAACTTTGCTAGAGTAGAGTATGCGGCTGACGTTATCCTTTTGATATGAACCTCTGGCGATATGTTCGATGTTATGTCCACTCCCAGGTCTTTTTATATATTCGTTATCAGGAGGTAGTTTCCCTTCATCGTGTTTTGGTCTCTTGGTCTCCTAACTCCTGTTCCCATTTCCATAACTTTACACTTGCTGGTGTTGAAATCCTGCAGCCATTTATCGGACCAACCCTGCAACTTGTTTAAGTCATCTTCGATAATCTTACAATCCTCATCTGTTACAACTTTTCCCATTAGTTTTGCATTATTTACAAACATGGAAACACAGCACTCAACTCCTGCAGAGAAGTCATATACATCAATGAGAAATAGTTTGGGTCTCAGCTCCGATCCTTGAGGTACTCCGCTTGTTGGCCTACGCCAGTCCAACTTCTTCCCCCCTCACTGTTACTCTCTGACTCCTGTCTGTTAGGTAATTCTGTGCCCATGTTAGTGCTTCTCCGCTTGCTCTCGCCAGCCTGTCAAGTTCATATAATAATCTCTTGAGAGGTACTGCAGCAAATCCCTTTTGGCAGTCCAGAAATACACAATATGTTCAACCTTCTCCGTCCTGCCTTATTTTCGCTACTTTATCATATGGACCAACTCCTGTTGGTCCATACGAGGCAGCTCCTGTTGGTCCATACGAGGCAGCTGCTATTGGTCCAAGCGAGGCAGCTCCTGTTGGCCCATACGAGGCAGCTCCTGTTGGTCCATACGAGGCAGCTCCTGTTGGTCCATACGAGGCAGCTCCTGTTGGTCCATACGAGGCAGCTCCTGTTGGTCCATACGAGGCAGCTCATGGCCTAAGTCACAATAAGGTTATGACAAACGTTGAGACACTGTAAAGGGATTGTTTACATCCTGGAGACCCTCTTAGCTCATCATGGCTCAGTGGGTGAAGGAAAGTAAGGTGGTAAAGGGAAGGGAAGGTGGTGAAGGGAAGGGAAGGTGGTGAAGGGCAGGGAAGGTGGTGAAGGGAAGGGAAGGGAAGGTCGCGAAGGGAAAGGGAAGGCGGTGAAGAAGTTTGTGAAGATAGTGATGATGGTCGTAGATGATGTACCAACCTGTGTGCGTGTAGTGAAGATGGTTACAGTGAAGATGGTCGCGTGTAGTGAAGATGTGGCCTACGTCCCCCCTCCTCCACCCTACCCCTCCTCTAGCAGGCAAGACCCGTTGTCTTAGAACAGCCCCGAAGTGCCTCATTCATTCGATAATAATTTTCAAGACTTAAAAAATGTAATTATGTTTCCTCAAAGTGTCTTATTCCTGAAAATTACACGTCTGGGGATCAGCCGGGAGGAACTATGACGAGTCAGGGGACCCTAAGACAAGGTAAGAACATGATAAGAGATATGATACGTATATCTATATATATATATTTTTTGTTAATATCGATTGCAATCTTAAGTGCTTTTATACTGCTCATTTTCGAAGCACTTGACTTTTGTTGGGAGACACTGTACTGCACTTAACGGGGGAGGGAGGAGAAACACGGTGTAAGTGTAAAATTCACCTGGGGGCTGTAGGGGACTCGAACCGTTGACCCAACACGTGTGTGTGTGTGTGTGGCCAAAGTTCCTGTTGGTCTCTGTCACCGTAAGCGTTGAATGACGGGGGGGGGGGGTCGAAGTACAGTGACGGTCTTGCTTCTTGGAGCGTCGGGGTGCGATGGTCGATGCGATTGGCCAATCGTCTTCACGAGTACATGGCCAGTGGCAGGCCATGTACTCTGGCCATCGTCTTGACGAGTACATGGCCAGTGGCAAAGCCATGTACTCGTCCACATAACCCTTCCAAGTAAAGCGTAGGCCTACTGGCCTAGTGCTTTCTCCTAATAATTACATTACCTCGGAGGACAGGGAAAGTATAGGACAGTTATTTCTGATCTTCACTACAAAAAACAAGGTCCATCATAGACTGTTCTTGTTTATTTTTTTAGGCTGTAAAATGTGTGTGTGTGTGTGTGTGTGTGTGTGTGTGTGTGTGTGTGTGTGTGTGTGTGTGTGTGTGTGTGTGTGTGTGTGTGTGTGTGTGTGCGTCCAAATTATCTGTCTTTATGGTACTATGATAATTGTTCTCGTATGAATATGTTCTTTTTTATGTTTTAAGTGTGTGTGTGTATATATGCAAATTACCGGTCGTTTGTGGTGTTATTATAATTACACACACATGCAAATGAGGTTAATCTACACTGTATATATTCTTGGTATCAAACGTACACAGATGTGTTAATTACCCCTCTTATCTAAATTAGATCCTCCCGACTATGATGGCTGACGATCTTCCTCTCCTCCACAGGTAACACTTGAGGGACATGGGCCGCTCTCTCTACCAGCCAACGGTAATACAGGTTGGTCTCTGTTTGTCGTTCGAACCATGGTGAAGTAGTTCGGACCATCATGAGGTCGTTCGGATTATTAATTGCCGGGTTAATTTATGTTCGAACTAGTCGAATATAAAATAGAAAGGTTTCGTAAACACAATATTTACACGTGGTCGTCAATCCAAAGTCATATACTCACCTAATTATGCTTGTGGGGGGGGGTTGAGCTCTGGCTCTTTGGTCCCGCCTCTCAACCGTCAATCAACAGGTGAGGCGGGTAATCAACAGGTAATCAACAATCATATGAAGCCTTTTTTGACGCAGATTCGCCGTTTTTTTTTTAGTTAGGGGCAAAAACCTTTGAATTTCTTACGTTTAAGGTTCGGCCAAACCGTTGCCATTTTTTACGGAGTGGCTAATTGAGAGAGAGAGAGAGAGAGAAGGGGGGTGGGGGGTGGGGGGGGATGTGAGCAGTAGCAGCAGCAGCAGCAGCAGCAGCGGCAGCGGCGGCAGCAGCAGCAGCAGCAGCGGCAGCAGCAGCGGCGGCAGTAGCGTCGGGTGTCACGTCGGCTGCCCTCTTCAGGAAGGCAGCCGTTAGAGGTATTGAATCTTCGGTTTTATGGACTTGTTGTGGCTGGCTTTTACGACCCGGTGTTCTTCAGCCACCCGTGAACTAACCAGGAACGCCCGCGCCCTCACGCCCACACTGAAGCCTGTGGGCGTGCTGGTTCATTATACGCCCATTCTTTATGGGTCAGAGTATGATGTTAACTCTGGGATGGCAGTAGTGGGGGGGGGGGGTTCAGTAGGAGGATGGAGGTCGTCCTTGAGGTCATCCTCGAGGTCGTACTCGAGGTCATTTTCGAGGTCATTGAGGTCATCCTTGAGGTCGTCCTTGAGGTCATCCTCGAGGTCGTCCTCGAGGTCATCCTTGAGGTCATCCTCGAGGTCGTCCTCGAGGTCATTCTCAAGGTCATCCTTGAGGTCATTCTCGAGGTCATCCTTGAGGTCGTCCTTGAGGTCGTATTAGAGGTCATCCTCGACGTCGCCCTTGAAGTCATCCTCGAGGTCGTCCTTGGGGGGGGTTATAGCGTCTTCATCACCATACACTTACGAACCGAAAGATCGTATCGAAATCAATGCATAAAAACCGTCAATTTTACGTTGCTTTAATGTTGACTAATACGTCGTATTTTTAACGGATTGATCGATTCAGTAAAGAGTGAGAGGACAGGTTTGACGAGCTGTAAGTTATTTGTTTCAACTTTGTTTTATTAAGCTTACGTCACACGAGCTTAATTAGACTTTATTAACAAGCTGTAGAAATGTCTATCTATATAAAATGCAGTAAATATGATAAGATAAATGGTGTATTTACGTGTATTAACTTGTATTCGTTTGTAATATTCCCAAGGAAATTACGTAACGTTTGTAAAAATAAGGTGTTTACTAACAAAAACAATCTGGGTACTATTGTTTGTTTACACCAAAGGTAAACCAAAGATTAGAGACGTAAACAGGTGGTTCGAGAGACGAGGAAGGGGGGGGGGGTTACCCCTGGAAAAAGGGGGTTAACCCCTGGAAAAGGGGGGAGGGGGTAGTTGTTGACACATCTGTGGCCAGATCGTACATAAGACGGTTCGACACAGCCCGTTTTCTGTGTGTCAGAACCGTATGTATCGTCAGGTTAAGCTGGGTCAGCTTAGGTTAGGTTATGCTGTGTCAACTTTGGCTAGGCTATGTTAACTTAGGTTAGGTTAGGTTATGCTGGGTTAGCTTAAGATTAGGTTGGGGAAGGTTAGGTTAGGTTAGGTTAGGTTAGGTTAGGTTAGGTTAACTTAGGTTAGGTTGGGGAAGGTTAGGTTAGGTTAGGTTGATGAAGGTTAGGTTAGGTTAGGTTAACTTAGGTTAGGTTGGGGAAGGTTAGGTTAGGTTAGGTTGAGGAAGGTTAGGTTAGGTTGGGGAAGGTTAGATTAGGTTAGGTTAGGTCGGGGAAGGTTAGGTTAGGTTAGGTTAGGTTGAGGAAGGTTAGGTTGAGGAAGGTTAGGTTAGGTTGGGGAAGGATAGACTGGAGAGAATACATTATTGCCAAAGGTGAACACTGACTGTTCAACTATGTGTGTGTTCTCCTGCGTCTGGTTAATTCACATTTACTTCATTTTCTACTCTGAATATCATAATATTCACCCCCCCCCTCCCGTTTATATATTTTTACATGTATAAACTATTATTTTAAACCATACTATACTTTTACATGTATAAACCATACAAACCATACATGTATAGATCATACTATTACTGTTCCCCCCTTATGTGAACAAGCTGTAAACACTAACCCTCCATTCATATGTAAACAAGGACTTACAAATGGCCGTAAGACACTCTCGTAAATGTTCAAATAAGCTGTGGTGGGCAGTAAGCTGTCCACGAGAGTGTCCAACCTGTTGTGGTTGGCATTTGCTCACGGCAGACATCTGATGGGTTTGGCTGCTGGTATTCAACCTGGTTGGGTTGAATATTAGCAAACCTGCAGCCTGCAAATATCAGCAGACTGCAACCAGACTTGCAGTCTGCATTCACGTCTCCATTAACGGAACCGGTACATCTTTCCACAATCATGGGGGCGGGTTTGTTTATATAAATTTGTAAGAATAGTAACCTTGGGTCGTAAAGTTTCCAAGCTCGTAAACTATTGAGTAAATGTAATCTTAAGTTTGTCATGATTCAGAAACGTGTATACAGGTGGATGCGTAAGATGTGTAGGTCTCGTAAGTGGGCGCGTAAGATGCACAAATCTTGTAAGTGGGCGCGTAAGATGTATAGGTCTCGTAAGTGGACGCGTAAGATGTACAGGTCTCGTAAGTGGACGCGTAAGACGTACAAGTCTCGTAAGGGGACACGTAAGATGTAGAAGTCTAAGTGGACACGTAAGAAGGTACCGACCTCGTAATTTAACAACGCAAGATGTCCTCCAGGTCTCGTAAGTGGACGCGTAAGATGCACAAGTCTCGTAAGTGGACACGTAAGATGTACAGGTCTCCGTCAAGTGGACACGTAAGATGTACAGGTTCCGTCAAGTGGACACGTAAGATGTACAGGTTCCGTCAAGTGGACACGTAAGATGTACAGGTTCCGTCAAGTGGACACGTAAGATGTACAGGTTCCGTCAAGTGGACACGTAAGATGTACAGGTTTCCGTCAAGTGGACACGTAAGATGTACAGGTTCCGTCAAGTGGACGCGTAAGATGCACAAGTCTCGTAAGTGGACACGTAAGATGTACAGGTTCCGTCAAGTGGACACGTAAGATGTACAGGTTCCGTCAAGTGGTCACTGTGTGAATGCAATTGCATGCAGTTCCTGGTCGAGGCATCAGCCGTAAAGCGGCGGTGACAGCAATGCACTGTGTTTGTATCTAATGATCCTTCATCAGCTGGCAGGCGTGACGCCGCTGAGCTATGCACACCACTTTCCTTGCAAGATTGCAGGAGAGACTGCAATGTTTGCGTCCATGGGCCGTGCACGTCTTGGTCGCCGTGCCTGTCATATCCTCCTCCGGTCGTGAGACTCGGTTCCTAGGGGCCATGATTTGACGAGTTTGGTTTTCTCGAGATATATATATATATATATATATATATATATATATATATATATATATATATATATATATATATATATATATATATATATATATATATATATATATATATATACAGTATTATTAAATATGACCGAAAAAGTAAGATTAATAATTCTAAAACGAATTTTCTCTATCTTTCTTACGTTTCTTTTCACTGTTGATGGTAATTCAAAGATCAATTCTCCAAAATTCATTTTTATTTCTAGTCTGACGCGACACTTGAGCGCGTTTCGTAAAACTTATTACATTTTCAAAGACTTTAGTTTACAAACACACAACTGAAACTGAATAGAGCTTTGCACATCTTCGAGTTTATATCTACATTTGGGTGAGGTGGATGAGGTGAAAACGAACTTTCAACAATGGGTATTAAATGGGTATTAAATTCTAACACAAGACAGAACACGAAACAATGGGTATTGAATGGAAGTAATTGTAGAAAGCCTATTGGTCCATATTTCTTGATGCTTCTATATTGGAGCGGAGTCTTGAAGTGGGTGGAATATAGTTGTGCATTAATTGGCTGTTGATTGCTGGTGTTGACTTCTTGATGTGTAGTGCCTCGCAGACGTCAAACCGCCTGCTATCGCTGTATCTATCGATGATTTCTGTGTTGTTTGTATCTACCTCATCCACCTCACCCAAATGTAGATATAAACTCGAAGATGTGCAAAGCTCTATTCAGTTTCAGTTGTGTGTTTGTAAAGCCTGCTCTTCCCTCCAAAGTACGTCACATCAACAGATAATATAGAAGATATATCCAGCATGTATCTCCAAAACTTTTTGCCCAGAGAGCAAAACGTATCCAGCCCACCGGCGCACCTGCTCGCCTCCGCCACCGTTAACCGGCAAACTGCTTGTCCATCGCCTGCCTGTCGCTGATTGGCTGGTGCCCAGTCGCACCTGCCCCACCACCCTCCGCCACAAGTTGATGTCTGGGCTGCAGCGACCCAGAGAAGGCAGAATATCTCAGTGCTCCTTGCAGTTGACGTCTCATTGGTAGACTAAGCCTTGGCTTACGTGTACTAAGGGAGGTGGCAGCTCGAAGCCAATATTCCGGCACTATCATCATTTACTTTGCTATTACTCACTTGTCTTAACGTAACTTTTCATTTGCCAGTGATTATTCTTATTATTTTGTTTGTTGACTTGTCTGTTATATTTTATACTCAATTTTATTCATGTCTTGTTTTTCTAACGTAATTAAAATTTCATTGTTAAATTTACTTGTGTTTTGTGTGTCTTGCCATTACCTTACCACAGACGAAAGTTCCAGCTTTTCTCTTTTTTTTTTTCTTTATGTGACGAGGCCCTGCCCCCAGCTTTTGAAACAGCCGAACACCAACGCTTTACCGTCACAATATATATATAGTTGCCCAAGATTACCATCCGAGTGCCGGCGGGGAAGTGGTTTAAATAGCTTCGGCTATCACTTCCTTTTGTCCGGTCGTGATGGTCAAGTGGATTAAGGCGTCCTGCACATGCCAGTTGCGTCGCTCCTGGCAGTATGGGGTTCGAGTCACTTCTGGGGTGTGAGTTTTTAGTTGCATATAGTCCTGGGGACCAGGTAAGCTGGTCTTGCATTTTCATTGGCTGGCTGACTGAGGTGGTAGTTGTGGTTAGCATTTGGCAGCTCTCTCTCTTGGTCTTGTTGATGGTGAAGCGTAACTACGTGTAAGTTACATGTTTCTAATTCAATAAGTGTTTGATATGAAGTGCTTGTGCTATGACTAATCTCAATTGGCTCTGTATATCTGCCGATTATTTCGATGTTTTTTT
The DNA here is from genome assembly GCF_020424385.1 of Procambarus clarkii. Lineage (NCBI taxonomy): Eukaryota > Metazoa > Arthropoda > Malacostraca > Decapoda > Cambaridae > Procambarus > Procambarus clarkii. The sequence continues at coordinate 23,443,853 of NC_059583.1, read as the reverse complement.
TGTCAGGATATCTCTGGTGATGTAGATCATCTCAGCTTACTTTACACAAAGAGTTTACAATCTCCAAGGTTCAACAATAAGTCCAAAGTGTTCCTCGTAAACCATTTAATTCACGTAGACTAAATCGTCATATTCTAGGTGATGGGTCCAGACTTCGTAAGTGGACGCGTATGTGCTTTGTGAATGGTAGGGCGTAACTCCTATCAACTGAGCGAGGATTATTAAGGTCGTGACAATAGCTTATTGATTAGCCAGACAGTATACTTTAAGCCTTCACAAAGTGTATACTGTATACTCCGAGAAGCTGGATACATTTCCCGGTGTATATATGCTTTGATAATATATTTCTGAATTCGGGTAATTAAATAACTTGAAGGAAATTTGTTTTAAATATAAATGTTTTATGGTTCAAAGTAAAATATTCACGTATTGTTAACTTAACAAATTAACAACAATACTTCAACTAATTATCGGAGATTAATGTATTTTAGAAAACTACATTATCTGAGACTATTGTATTTTAGGAAAATCTTTATAAAGGAGAATGTCTGTCTGTCCAAGATTGGAGACGAGACGCTTGAGGCTAAGCTCAGCCAACTTTTCAAGATGACACATGGGTGGTATGCGACTGACATTGGCTAGTTGGGGTCGGCCACAACACCTCCTGTTAAGAAAAAAAAAATTAGCTCCTACAGCAATTTGGATGTATCGTCTGAAATCGAAGTATGTGTTTCCTAACAGTTATGAGAAATGTTTCAACTTCTCATCATATTACATTTTCTGAGACAGAGATAAGGAGAGACATAGATAGGGTTAGGTAGACGGAGAGAGAGAGAGAGAGAGAGAGAGAGAGAGAGAGAGAGAGAGAGAGAGAGAGAGAGAGAGAGAGAGAGAGAGAGAGAGAGAGAGAGAGAGAGAGAGAGAGAGAGAGAGAGAGAGAGAGAGAGAGAGAGAGAGAGAGAGAGAGAGAGAGAGAGAGAGAGAGGAGAGAGAGAGAGAGAGAGAGAGAGAGAGAGAGAGAGAGAGAGAGAGAGAGAGAGAGAGAGAGAGAGAAAGAGAGAGAGAATGAATAAGACTCCAGGTTACAAGTACCATACACTACCTGATAAAATGGATAAAAACGAACGAGAAGGTTAAAACACACCAATAAAGAAGGCGAGGCATAAGACCAGAGCCCGGGCTGTGCGGCGAGGGGGCCCGGCCCGGCCCGGCCGTCCGCAGCAACACCCGCCAACCAGAGGGGCCCTCCGGTGAGCTATACTGAGCCAGGGACGAGGGCCCTTCACTTTGATTATGGTCCCGGATCTGGTGCTCCACCCGCCCCACCACCATCCTCCGGCGGCGGCTGGTGCTAGGGACCAACATGGTCCTCCTGCCGCCTGTGCTGCCCAGGTGCCAGGATTTAAGGTCCTTCACACCCGATACAGGATGAAGGATGTGCTCTCTGGAGGATTCACCGGATGGTTTGGCCTCCAATAAGCCATGTGTCCGGCTCACACGCACTATATGTATATATATATATATATATATATATATATATATATATATATATATATATATATATATATATATATATATATATATATATATATATATATATATATACACATATGGAGTACCACCTCTGGTTGCGTTTCTAGAGATCATCAAGCCTTGAAGAAGAAGATATGCAGCACCCCGGGGGAGAGCCTTGTGGGGGGATATATATATATACACATCTCTATGTATATATATACTTTGCAGCATTCAGTATGTTCGATACATTTACATTATGGTATATAAATGCAGGCCTCGTGCAGGTCATCTTTTAGAGGACAAACAGCTTGTTTCGACATTGTGAAAGTAGATAGTTTTGATGTTTTGTTCGTACCGTGGAAGGGAGGAATGGTTATTGTGGCCTGCTTGTTGTGTGTTGTGACCTGCTTGTTGTGTGTTGTGGCCTGCTTGTTGTGTGTTGTGGCCTGCTTGTTGGGTGTTGTGGCCTGCTTGTTGGTCTTGTGGCCTGCTTGTTGTGTGTTGTGGCCTGCTTGTTGTGTATTGTGGCCTGCTTGTTGTGTGTTGTGGCCTGCTTGTTGGTCTTGTGGCCTGCTTGTTGTGTGTTGTGGCCTGCTTGTTGGGTGTTGTGGCCTGCTTGTTGGGTGTTGTGGCCTGCTTGTTGTGTGTTGTGGCCTGCTTGTTGTGTGTTGTGGCCTGCTTGTTGGGTGTTGTGGCCTGCTTGTTGGGTGTTGTGGCCTGCTTGTTGTGTGTTGTGGCCTGCTTGTTGGGTGTTGTGACCTGCTTGTTGTGTGTTGTGACCTGCTTGTTGTGTGTTGTGGCCTGCTTGTTGTGTTGTTGTGGCCTGCTTGTTGTGTGTTGTGGCCTGCTTGTTGTGTGTTGTGACCTGCTTGTTGGGTGTTGTGGCCTGCTTGTTGGGTGTTGTGGCCTGCTTGTTGGTCTTGTGGCCTGCTTGTTGGGTGTTGTGGCCTGCTTGTTGGGTGTTGTGGCCTGCTTGTTGGGTGTTGTGGCCTGCTTGTTGTGTGTTGTGGCCTGCTTGTTGGGTGTTGTGGCCTGCTTGTTGGGTGTTGTGGCCTGCTTGTTGGGTGTTGTGGCCTGCTTGTTGTGTGTTGTGGCCTGCTTGTTGTGTGTTGTGGCCTGCTTGTTGTGTGTTGTGGCCTGCTTGTTGTGTGTTGTGGCCTGCTTGTTGTGTGTTGTGACCTGCTTGTTGGGTGTTGTGGCCTGCTTGTTGGGTGTTGTGGCCTGCTTGTTGTGTGTTGTGGCCTGCTTGTTGGGTGTTGTGGCCTGCTTGTTGTGTGTTGTGACCTGCTTGTTGGGTGTTGTGGCCTGCTTGTTGTGTGTTGTGGCCTGCTTGTTGTGTGTTGTGACCTGCTTGTTGGGTGTTGTGGCCTGCTTGTTGTGTGTTGTGGCCTGCTTGTTGGGTGTTGTGGCCTGCTTGTTGTGTGTTGTGACCTGCTTGTTGGGTGTTGTGGCCTGCTTGTTGTGTGTTGTGGCCTGCTTGTTGTGTGTTGTGACCTGCTTGTTGGGTGTTGTGGCCTGCTTGTTGTGTGTTGTGGCCTGCTTGTTGTGTGTTGTGGCCTGCTTGTTGTGTGTTGTGACCTGCTTGTTGTGTGTTGTGACCTGCTTGTTGTGTGTTGTGGCCTGCTTGTTGGGTGTTGTGACCTGCTTGTTGTGTGTTGTGACCTGCTTGTTGTGTGTTGTGGCCTGCTTGTTGTGTGTTGTGACCTGCTTGTTGTGTGTTGTGGCCTGCTTGTTGTGTGTTGTGACCTGCTTGTTGTGTGTTGTAGCCTGCTTGTTGGGTGTTGTGACCTGCTTGTTGTGTGTTGTGACCTGCTTGTTGGGTGTTGTGGCCTGCTTGTTGGGTGTTGTGACCTGCTTGTTGTGTGTTGTGACCTGCTTGTTGTGTGTTGTGGCCTGCTTGTTGTGTGTTGTGACCTGCTTGTTGGGTGTTGTGGCCTGCTTGTTGGTCTTGTGGCCTGCTTGTTGAGTGTTGTGGCCTGCTTGTTGGTCTTGTGGCCTGCTTGTTGAGTGTTGTGGCCTGCTTGTTGGTCTTGTGGCCTGCATGTTATGCAACATGAGCTTACCCTGGGTTAGGTTATGCAACATTTACCACAGAATTGTAAACCAAACTAATTTACACAGCTAATTTAACTATGAAATGTCAATTAGGGGCAAATTTAGTATATAATTTTTAATATATCATATAACTTAACATTCTATACTATAAGCGTTTAATTAATAACACGTTACTAATAACATTTAACATTTGTATATTCCTAGTTAGCGAATCTCAAGGAAATTTGACCCTTATTCAATACATAGCGATGTCTTAAACAAATATGTTATCTAATATAGTAAGTGGATAATTTTTTTTTATATTTAGTGCAGAAATTCACGTGTTCGTTGTTCTTGAAGAACATTAGTAAGATTCATAAAGGCATCTAAGCAGGTGAGTGTGTAATTGATACCTGTTAGAGGTGTAATTAGCACTGAGAAACGTGGACAATCTCGACCACGGCGGGTTAATGGTCGTAATTACTGTCGTTCTCTTATGCAGATTTAATTATGGTGGTAATGATGAGACCAAAACAATGACCCAGTTGGCCTGCCATGTGGAACACTAGGAGCACCTTGTGGGGGACTGTGGAACACAAGGAGCTCCTTGTGGGGGACTTTGGAACACTAGGAGCTCTTTGTGGGGGACTGTGGAACACTAGGAGCTCCTTGGGGGTGACTGTGGAACAATAGGAGCTCCTTGGGGGAGACTGTGGAACACTAGGAGCTCCTTGGGGGTGACTGTGGAACACTAGGAGCTCCTTGGGGGAGACTGTGGAACACTAGGAGCTCCTTGGGGGGACTGTGGAACACTAGGAGCTCCTTGGGGGGGACTTTGGAACACTAGGAGCTCCTTGGGGGAGACTTGTGGAACACTAGGAGCTCCTTGGGGGTGACTGTGGAACAATAGGAGCTCCTTGGGGGAGACTGTGGAACACTAGGAGCTCCTTGGGGGTGACTGTGGAACACTAGGAGCTCCTTGGGGGAGACTGTGGAACACTAGGAGCTCCTTGGGGGGACTGTGGAACACTAGGAGCTCCTTGGGGGGACTGTGGAACACTAGGAGCTCCTTGTGGGGGACTGTGGAACACTAGGAGCTCCTTGGGGGGACTGTGGAACACTAGAAGCTCCTTGTGGGGGACTGTGGAACACTAGGAGCTCCTTGTGGGGGACTGTGGAACACTAGGAGCTCCTTGGGGGGGACTGTGGAACACTAGGAGCTCCTTGGGGGTGACTGTGGAACACTAGGAGCTCCTTGTGGGGGACTGTGGAACACTAGGAGCTCCTTGGGGGGGACTGTGGAACACTAGGAGCTCCTTGGGGGACACTGTGGAACACTAGGAGCTCCTTGGGGGGACTGTGGAACACTAGGAGCTCCTTGGGGGACACTGTGGAACACTAGGAGCTCCTTGGGGGGACTGTGGAACACTAGGAGCTCCTTGGGGGGACTGTGGAACACTAGGAGCTCCTTGGGGGACACTGTGGAACACTAGGAGCTCCTTGGGGGGACTGTGGAACACTAGGAGCTCCTTGGGAGAGACTGTGGAACACTAGGAGCTCCTTGAGAGAGACTGTGGAACACCAGGAGCTCCTTGGGGGGGGACTGTGGAACACTAGGAGCTCCTTGGGGGAGACTGGGGAACACCAGGAGCTCCTTGGGGGACACTGTGGAACACTAGGAGCTCCTTGGGGGGACTGTGGAACACTAGGAGCTCCTTGGGGGAGACTGGGGAACACCAGGAGCTCCTTGTGGGAGACTGGGGAACACTAGGAGCTCCTTGGGGGTGACTGTGGAACTCTAGGAGCTCCTTGGGGGGACTGTGGAACACTAGGAGCTCCTTGGGGATGACTGTGGAACACTAGGAGCTCCATGGGGATGACTGTGGAACACTAGGAGCTCCTTGGGGGGACTGTGGAACACTAGGAGCTCCTTGGGGATGACTGTGGAACACTAGGAGCTCCATGGGGGTGACTGTGGAACACTAGGAGCTCCTTGGGGATGACTGTGGAACACTAGGAGCTCCTTGAGGGGACTGTGGAACACTAGGAGCTCCTTGGGGGGGACTGTGGAACACTAGGAGCTCCTTGAGTGGAACTGTGGAACACTAGGAGCTCCTTGGGGGGAACTGTGGAACACTAGGAGCTCCTTGGGGGAGACTGTGGAACACTAGGAGCTCCTTGGGGATGACTGTGGAACACCAGGAGCTCCTTGGGGGAGACTGGGGAACATTAGGAGCTCCTTGGGGGGACTGTGGAACACTAGGAGCTCCTTGGGGGGACTGTGGAACACTAGGAGCTCCTTGGAGAGACTGTGGAACACTTGGAGCTCCTTGTGGGGGACTGTGGAACACCAGGAGCTCCTTGGGGGACTGTGGAACACTAGGAGCTTCTTGGGGAGACTGTGGAACACCAGGAGCTCTTTGGGGGGACTGTGGAACACTAGGAGCTCCTTGGGGAGACTGTGGAACACCAGGAGCTCCTTGGGGGGACTGTGGAACACTAGGAGCTCCTTGGGGAGACTGGGGAACATTAGGAGCTCCTTGGGGGGGACTGTGGAACACTAGGAGCTCCTTGGGGGAGACTGTGGAACACTAGGAGCTCCTTGGGGAGGCTATGGAACACTAGGAGCTCCTTTGGGAGACTGTGGAACACTAGGAGCTCCTTGTGGGGGACTGTGGAACACCAGGAGCTCCTTGGGGGACTGTGGAACACTAGGAGCTCCTTGGGGAGACTGTGGAACACCAGGAGCTCCTTGGGGGGACTGTGGAACACTAGGAGCTCCTTGGGGAGACTGTGGAACACCAGGAGCTCCTTGGGGGGACTGTGGAACACTAGGAGCTCCTTGGGGGAGACTGGAACACTAGGAGCTCCTTGGGGAGGCTATGGAACACTAGGAGCTCCTTTGGGAGACTGTGGAACACCAGGAGCTCCTTGGGGGAGACTGTGGAACATCAGGAGCTCCTTTGGGGAGACTGTGGAACACCAGGAGCTCCTTGGGGGGACTGTGGAACACCAGGAGCTCCTTGGGGGAGACTGTGGAACACCAGGAGCTCCTTGGGGGAGACTGTGGAACACCAGGAGCTCCTTGGGGGAGACTGTGGAACACCAGGAGCTCCTTGGGGGAGACTGTGGAACACCAGGAGCTCCTTGGGGGAGACTGTGGAACACCAGGAGCTCCTTGGGGGAGACTGTGGAACACCAGGAGCTCCTTGGGGGAGACTGTGGAACACCAGGAGCTCCTTGGGGGAGACTGTGGAACACCAGGAGCTCCTTGGGGGAGACTGTGGAACACCAGGAGCTCCTTGGGGGACACTGTGGAACACCAGGAGCTCCTTGGGGGGGACTGTGGAACACTAGGAGCTCCTTGGGGGAGACTGTGGAACACTAGGAGCTCCTTGGGGGACTGTGGAACACTAGGAGCTCCTTGGGGGGACTGTGGAACACCAGGAGCTCTATGGGGTACTGTCTGGCTCACTTTCATGCACATTAATATATTTCCCGTCTCTCTCAAGTGACATAATTTATATATATATATATATATATATATATATATATATATATATATATATATATATATATATATATATATATATATATATATAAATAGATAAAACAAGCCAAACAAAGGGTTTATTAATATGATTTGAATCATATGAAATAAATCCATTGAAATAGACAACGAAACAATGGACATAAATCCCCCCCTCATACGAGGGGGATTTATCCCCTTATATGCCCGTTCTTAAAAAAAGGGATTGTCTCCTGTTCCATATCCCAACGACGTTGAGGAAATCTGAAATAGGGGTTTAGTTTTCCCAAGAGTTTGTTAACAGATTTTCAGCTGGTCATATCCCAACTTACACACAACGTAACCGCCACGTTATTAGCTATGTTGTTAGTACGTTGCTTGAAAGCAACTGTTGTAAAAAAATGACGTTGTGGTGGGAGGGGGTTAGGAAGAGGTTGAGGGAGATGAGAGGGCAGAAAGAGAAGGGGAGGAGGAGGAAGAGGGAGGGGTGAAGGAGAGGAAGGGAGAGGAAAGGATGAGAGACAAATAAGCAGACCCGGGCACTGCCGGGTACCTCTTCAAGCATTGAGGAGAGAGTTTCCCGGCTCGGGGCTGGGGCCGAGCACACTGCCTCCTGTGATGGGACTCCCTATAGTATCGTATTCTCTCGCTAATCATCCTGTCGCAGCGAATGGCTTCGTCTTTCATGTCCCAGTGTTGTGTTCGTTAATGAGCTAGTTCTCTCTGACATTATTCTCTTCTTTACTTGATTTCTGTCTCTGTCTCTGTCTCTGTCTCTGTCTGTCTGTCTGTCTGTCTGTCTGTCTCTGTCTCTCTCTCTCTCTCTCTCTCTCTCTCTCTCTCTCTCTCTCTCTCTCTCTCTCTCTCTCTCTCTCTCTCTCTCTCTCTCTCTCTCTCTCTCTCTCTGTCTCTGTCTCTCTGTCTCTCTCTCTCTCTCTCTCTCTCTCAGATTTGTTTACGTTTCTTGTTAGGCAAAACAATTGGATTATTTACATATTGGTCAATCCTGCGACATGTATCCTGTTTTCGGAGGACCAAATCCAATCTTTATTTTTTCTTATCCATGGCTCTCTATCACCCAGTATTTTGCTGTTCATTTCTTTTTCGTATTAATAATCTATAATCTGATAATTGATGATTCTGTGAATTTATCACGGGGTGATAAAGCTTCCTCCTTTAGCTTGGGATTTATGATTTTCAAATCTTTTGGGTGTAATAATTGTATTATGACCATACGTATCGAGGCTTATAATGGAGGCTGTAATGATGGAGTCTTACTGGTAATTATTGGTTTGTTCATTGGGCCTTGTGGGAGAGTTCTTGTGTTCAGCTGTGTTCTCTTGGGTTTGTGTTACGATGTGTTTGGTGTTATTTTTGTTACGATGTTCGCCGTTCACTGGAAGTTGCGGAACTAGTGGGAGCTGTAGTAATGAGTGCCAACCAAATGATTATATTGTCAAACGAATCTCTGACTTGAAGGAAAAGAAGATAGTTATTCAGAGCTGAAGGCGCTCTGGTGCGCCTTCATTTGGATTACTGTATCAGCATGGAGTATTTTGTAGTCCATGCTAATACAGTTACCGTATTAGCATGGAGACCTCATCTTCAGAGAGACATATATATTAGCTCTGGAGAAAGTTCAACACCGGGGTGACAAAAATGCGTCCCAGAACGAAGTCGACTCTCATACAAGGAGCGGTTGAGGGGCCGCAAGGCTTACAACATTACAAACCAGACATGGCAAGGCTGATCTCATTGAAACTTTTCAAATACCGAACAATTTGGAGGATAGTGATCCAGATCTCCTTTTCCAAAGGTCAAATGGAACACAAACAAGGAGCAACAGCTTCAAGCTCAACAAGCCACAATGTAGGACAGAAAATAGGGTATGTTACTTTCACCTAAGGGGTTATAACCCCATGGAACCGCCTACCTGCTGATGCTGTAAATAGCAAAGACTGTTGCAATTCAAAATCCAGCTGGTTAAAGTCATCAGGGCAAATGGAGAGGGGGGGGGGGGACCTTAGACAAGCCGCAGGCTTCCTGTCCTCGTCGAGGCCACTAGTGAGATGGAGGACCCTCAGGTAAACTATTGTGGCAGAGCAGTGATAAGGCAGTACAGTACACTGTATACACTGCCCCCTGGTCTTCCCTACACTGTGTACACTGCCCCCTGGTCTTCCCTACACTGTGTACACTGCCCCCTGGTCTTCCCTACACTGTGTACACTGCCCCCTGGTCTTCCCTACACTGTGTACACTGCCCCCTGGTCTTCCCTACACTGTGTACACTGCCCCCTGGTCTTCCCTACACTGTGTACACTGCCCCCTGGTCTTCCCTACACTGCGTACACCGCCCCCTGGTCTTCCCTACACTGTGTACACTGCCCCCTGGTCTTCCCTACACTGTGTACACTGCCCCCTGGTCTTCCCTACACTGTGTACACTGCCCCCTGGTCTTCCCTACACTGTGTACACCGCCCCTGGTCTTCCCTACACTGTGTACACTGCCCCCTGGTCTTCCCTACACTGTGTACACTGCCCCCTGGTCTTCCCTACACTGTGTACACTGCCCCCTGGTCTTCCCTACACTGTGTACACTGCCCCTGGTCTTCCCTACACTGTGTACACTGCCCCCTGGTCTTCCCTACACTGTGTACACTGCCCCCTGGTCTTCCCTACACTGTGTACACTGTCTCCTTAGATCGCAAATTTATCCAATCAGTCTTGAACGTCGTCAAATATAGAACCGCCGTTGAAGATTGGATAGGATTAGAAATGTACATTTTACTGTGCAGTGATTCATTCTATAGCTGGGAGGGGGGCGTGTACAGGATTAGCTGAACGTTGATAGTTACCTACGCCGGAAATTCGTAGCCCGTCCTCCTAAGGCTTTCCAACGTCAAGAAACAATTAAAATCCCGTTATCCTAACCTACCAGAGGACCCAAAACAGAAAACGGGACAAGTATGTCAATTTCGCGAGCCGCTTTTATTTTCGAGTACGATGATTTTTGGCCTTCGGTAGAGTATACGTCAAAATGCGACGTTCTATTAGAAAAGACGGCTTGGGAGATGACCTAAAAATCCCCTCTAATGCTCTATGGGTCCTTCCCCCCCCCTCCCCCACCCAGGCTAAGGACCCCCTTCCAGCCAGACGTGGAACCTCTTGTTCTTAATCAGTAAGGGGAAATTGTAATTTTTTTTTGAGAGAGAAAGGCTGAAAATGGAACTTTTTTTCATTGTGATATTTAATTTTCTTGGATTTGGGCTTCAGTGGAGACCGTATAGGCCCGTATATATTATTATTATTATTATTATTATTATTATTATTATTATTATTATTATTATTATTATTATTAGGTGTAATAATAATCCACAATTATAAATCCCATTCTGTGAGTACTGAAACGACTTTTGACTTGCAGAAAGTAGAAGAATATCCATACACGTAATATAACCATAAAGGTTATAGGTGGACCCGAGCACCGCCGGATTTTTCCCCCCTATTAGAACCCAATACAACAGAGCCTCGCCCTCTATAATTAATTAGTATAATCTGATTTCAAGAATGATCCTCCCCCCCCCACCCCCGGAGTATAATATCCTCGGTCGCGATGCCCTTCGCTGGAATTAATTTCGTCTAAATCACGGTCCCTTTTGGTAAATCGTATTTGTTAATTAAGTTGCTGTATAAAGCGTGTGTGTGTGTGTGTTTTTTTCTTCTTTTTGTTTTGTTCATGGTTCAGCAAGAGGAGGTCATTAGTGCCAGGGTGTGTCAGGAGCAAGGTGGCTCCGGTGACGGGGCAGCCTAACCTCACCTTTTGTATGTTAATTATTTCAGTTTTTTTTTCACCATAGAAAATTAAGTGTTAGGTTAGGTTAGGCTAGGTTAGGTTAGGTTAGGTTAGGCTAGGTTAGGTTAGGTTAAGTTAGGTTAGGTTAGGTTAGGCTAGGTTAGGTTAGGTTAGGTTAGGCTAGGTTAGGTTAGGTTAAGTTAGGCTAGGTTAGGTTAGGCTAGGTTAGGTTAGGTTAGGTTAGGCTAGGTTAGGTTAGGTTAGGTTAGGCTAGGTTAGGTTAGGTTAAGTTAGGCTAGGTTAGGTTAGGCTAGGTTAGGTTAGGTTAGGCTAGGTTAGGTTAGGTTAAGTTAGGCTAGGTTAGGTTAGGCTAGGTTAGGTTAGGCTTTTTTTTCTTTCGGAAACGTTTTCTGCTTGTCTTCTATAGTAGTCAAAATGCCAATGATGTTTTTTTATGGGGTTTTATGGGATTTATATGAGAGAGATTGGATTTTTTTTTAGCTCAGGGAATGTAATTAAAACTCATGACTGGAAAGAATCAAAGTCATTTGGGGAAGTTCTTCTTATCTTTGTATCAGGAAGAGCAATGAATCATTGAAATCTGATTTGTTATATAGTTTTAATTTGTTATGGTAACCCGTCCCAACTCCTTATCCTGATTTCTTCCAAGTAAAGAATTGTCGTAATAACTTGGCGCTTTCCCCTGATAATTTTCTTCGTGTCTTGAATGCAACTAGTTTGCGTTACATTCAACTGTCTCAATAAGACTAGTTTCTCAACTGTCAATCAACTGGTGTAAAGGTTCCTGAGCCTACTGGGCTCTATCATATCTACATTTGAAACTGTGTATGGAGTCAGCCTCCACCACATCACTGCCTAATGCATTCCATTTGTCAACTACTCTGACACTGAAAAGTGTGTGTATTCACCTAGATGTGCTTGCGGGGGTTGAGCTCTACTCTTTCGGCCAGCCTCTCAATTGTCAATCAACCAACTATTACTAACTACTAACTATATTTTATCCACACACTCCCTCCCCCCCTTCCTCAGGAAGCAGCCCGTATCAGCTGTCTAACTCCCAGGTACCTGTTTACTGCTAGGTAACAGCGGCATAAGGGTCAAAGAAACTCTGCCCATTTTGTTTCTGCCATAAACAGGGATCGAACCCAGACCCTAGGATTACGAGTTCAGAGCGCTGTCCACTCAGCTATCAGGCCCTCTGTGTGTGTGTGTGTGTGTGTGTGTGTGTGTGTGTGTGTGTGTGTGTGTCTGTGTGTGTGTGTGTGTGTGTGTGTGTGTGTGTGTGTGTGTGTGTGTGGTGGTTGTGGTGATGGTGGCCGCTGTAGGGGAGGTGTGTGGTGGTTGTGGTGATGGTGGCCGCTGTACGGAAGGTGTGTGGTGGTTGTGGTGCTGGTGGTCGCTGTAGGGGAGGTGTGTGGTGGTTGTGGTGATGGTGGTCGCTGTAGGGGAGGTGTGTGGTGGTTGTGGTGCTCGCTGTAGGGAAGGTGTGTGGTGGTTGTGGTGATGGTGGTCGCTGTAGGGAAGGTGTGTGGTGGTTGTGGTGATGGTGGTCGCTGTAGGGAAGGGGTGAAACGCTCTGTGTGGAGGGTGAGAGCATATATTCCTGTTCTTATTTGCATAACAGAGTGGCTGCTTACTTGAAACAAATAGCTTATTTCGTCTGTGTGTGCGCGCGTTTATGTGTGTGTGTGTACTCACCTAGTTGTGTTTGCGGGGGTTGAGCTCTGGCTCTTTGGCCCCGCCTCTCAACCGTCAATCAACCGGTGTACAGGTGCCTGAGCCTACTGGGCTCTATCATATCTACATTTGAAACTGTGTATGGAGTCAGCCTCCACCACATCGCTGCCTAATGCATTCCATCTGTTAACTACTCTGACACTGAAAAAGTTCTTTCTAATGTCTCTGTGGCTCATTTGGGCACTCAGTCTCCACCTGTGTCCCCTTGTTCGCGTACCACCAGTGTTAAAAAGTTTATCCTTATCTACCCTATCAATTCCTCTGAGAATTTTGAAGGCAGTGATCATGTCTCCTCTTATTCTTCTGTCTTTCAGTGTCGTGAGGTGCATTTCACGCAGCCTTTCCTCGTAACTCATGCCTCTTAGTTCCGGGACTAGTCTAGTGACATACCACACCTAGTGGTGTGTGTGTGTGTGTGTGTGTGTGTGTGTGTGTGTGTGTGTGTGTGTGTGTGTGTGTGTGTGTGTGTGTGTGTGTGTGTGTGTGTGTGTGTGTGTGTGTGTGTGTGTGTGTGTGTGTGTGTGTGTGTGTGTGTACTCACCTAGATGAGCTAGCTGTACCGACCACTATAGCTCCCAAGCCCCGCCTTGGCCAGCTTCTGCTCAATCAAAACATTCTTTTTCAACCTTTAATGTCGCATTTCCTTGTATAAAGTCCCAGTGACTTCGCCTCGACACTCAGTCTTCGTTAGCCATTCAGTCTTCTTGAGACTCGTACCTGTACCCTACCCTACCTTATACCCTACCCTATACCCTACCCTGTACCCTAAACTGTACCCTACCCTACCCTGTACCCTACACTGTACCCTACCCTGTACCCTATCCTACCTTACCCTGTACCCTACCCTACCCTACCCTGTACCCTACATTGTACCCTACCCTGTACCCTACCCTACCCTGTACCCTACCCTACCCTGTACCCTACCCTGTACCCTACCCTACCCTGCACCCAACCCTACCCTGTACCCTATCCTGTACCCTGCCTGTACCCTACCCTATACCCTACCCTGTACCCTACCCTGTACCCTACCCTATCCTGTACCCTACCCTATCCTGTACCCTACCCTATCCTGTACCCTACCCTATCCTGTACCCTACCCTGTACTCTACCCTATACCCTACCCTATCCTGTACCCTACCCTGTACTCTACCCTATACCCTACCCTACCCTGTACCATACCCCTACCCTACCCTGTACCCTACCCCTACCCTACCCTGTACCCTACCCTACCTACCCTGTACCCTACCCTACCCTGTACCCTACCCTGTACCCTACCCCTACCCTACCCTGTACCCTACCCTACCCTGTACCCTACCCTACCCTACCCTACCCTGTACCCTACCCTACCCTGTACCCTGTACCCTACCCTACCTACCCTGTACCCTACCCTACCCTGTACCCTACCCTACCCTGTACCCTACCCTGTACCCTACCCTACCCTGTACCCTGTACCCTGTACCCTACCCCTACCCTACCCTGTACCATACCCTACCCTGTACCCTACCCTGTACCCTACCCTGTACCCTACCCTACCCTGTACCCTACCCTGTACCCTACCCTATACCCTACACCCACACATTCGTCAGCCAATCACAACAATTAAACCCTCTAAGTGTCTGTCCTTGTAGCTACAAGCAGAGATCCTTATATAACCTACACGAGGGCTGTGACTAACAGTAATAATGCCAGTCAACTTACCCAAACTACCGAGGATCGGCTTACGGTGATTACTGTGTAGGTACAGTGCTTGTGTATTACATAAGGCCACTAATTACAGGCACCCACGAATATATTACAGCTGTTGAACCCCTTCGGCTCCAGAACCAGTCATACCAGACCATCACTCACGAACCATTGTGACAACGCACGAAACTGTGTGAGAGATAATGTAGGCTCTGTTCGTCTCCTCTCATCTGGACGAAATCGGCCAATTCGTTGAATATACGACGTATTAGTATTAAAAACAGAAAGCGCCGTAAAATTCACGTTTTCTATGCCTCGGCGCCTCGATAGGTTTGGTGGGTTGCTTGGGTTTATACGTTTGTGCTTAGGTATAATAGTTGCATTTTTTGACGGAGTGGCAAATTGGGAGAGAGAGCGACCGTGGGTGAATATTGGCGCCATGGGCTGCACATCCTTGTTGGGGCGGCCGTACGTTATTATTCCAGCGTGGGAACTGCCCTCCAGTGAGCCAGCCAGGATTCACTTAACGAAACCTGTACATCATTTTCCCTCCAGCATGGAGGCTCTGTTTACAACTGTTAAACAGTTTACGAGCTGAGAAGCTTCACAACCCCAAAGGTTATTATTGTTATAAACAACCTCGTATATAGAGTTTCGGTGGCCATAAACTGTTTAATAAATGTAAACAAAACCGCCATAATAGAGGAAAGATGTAGAGGTTTCGTAAATGGACGCATAAATTCATGATGACTACTTTCTCTTTCGTATGGAATAATAATAATAATAATAATAATAATAATAATAATAATAATAATAATAATAATAATAATAATAATAACCCGCCCAACACACAAAGAAACTACAACGTTGCTACAACATTCGGGCAACTTGTAACAACTTTCTAGTTGTTTTTAGCAAGTATTTAATAACTTTGTAACAACTGTCTAACACGTCATAAGAACTTTATAACAAGATGTAACAGCTACGTAACACGTTGTAAGGAGGTAACACTAGGGACCGTTACTTTGTGTGTCTCTGTTCAATCACTGGTAGATAGATGAGAGAGGCTGATAAACAGGGGAAGAGCGAGAGGAAGATATTATGAGTAGAGAGCACAGAACAAAATATGACTATATAGCACTTGGAAGTAGTATGAGACCAGGAGCTGGGATATGAGGACAAGGAGCTGGGATATGAGGACAAGGAGCTGGGATATGAGGACAAGGAGCTGGGGTACGAGGACAAGGAGCTGGGATATGAGGACAAGGAGCTGGGATATGAGGACAAGGAGCTGGGATATGAGGACAAGGAGCTGGGATATGAGGACAAGGAGCTGGGATATGAGGACAAGGAGCTGGGTTATGAGGACAAGGAGCTGGGGTACGAGGACAAGGAGCTGGGATATGAGGACAAGGAGCTGGGATATGAGGACAAGGAGCTGGGGTACGAGGACAAGGAGCTGGGATATGAGGACAAGGAGCTGGGATATGAGGACAAGGAGCTGGGATATGAGGACAAGGACCTGGGATATGAGGACAAGGAGCTGGGATATGAGGACAAAGAGCTGGGATATGAGGACAAGGAGCTGGGATATGAGGACAAGGAGCTGGGATATGAGGACAAGGAGCTGGGATATGAGGACAAGGAGCTGGGATATGAGGACAAGGAGCTGGGATATGAGGACAAGGAGCTGGGATATGACGACAAGGACCTGGGATATGAAGACAATGACCTGGGATATGAGGACAAGGAGCTGGGATATGAAGACAAGGAGCTGGGATATGAGGACAAGGAGCTGGGATATGAGGACAAGGAGCGGGGATATGAGGACAAGGAGCGGGGATATGAGGACAAGGAGCTGGGATATGAGGACAAGGAGCTGGGATATGAGGACAAGGAGCTGGGATACGAGGACAAGGAGCTGGGATATGAGGACAAGGAGCTGGGATACGAGGAGTGAAAGAACGGTAGTACTCAAACCCTCGGGCCATCACACACACACACACACACACACACACGCAAGCTGAGAGATATTAGAAAGAACTTTTTTAGTGTCAGAGTGGTTGACAAATGGAATGCATTAGGAAGTGATGTGGTGGAGGCTGACTCCATACACAGTTTCAAATGTAGATATGACAGAGCCCGATAGGCTCAGGAACCTGTACACCTGTTGATTGACGGTTGAGAGGCGGGACCAAAGAGCCAGAGCTCAACCCCCGCAAACACAACTAGGTGAGTACAACTAGGTGAGTACACGCGCGCGCGCGCCAACACACACAACCCAGATGTAATCGGACTCACTGAAACAAAACTCTCAGGAAACATAACGAATGCCGTGTTTCCCCAGGAGTACACAGTAATAAGGAAAGAGAGGGAAGGTAGGGGAGGAGGCGGAGTGGCTCTACTCATGAGAAAGAAATGGAGTTTCAAGGAGATGACTATCCCGGGCTGTGAGGGTTTCAGAGACTACATAGCAGGCACCATGACAATGGGAGGACCAAGGATAGTAGTAGCAGTAATATATAACCCTCCACCAAATGACAGGAGACCCAGTCAAGAGTACGAAAACAATAACATGGCAGTTAACACTATAATTGAGAGGGCAGCCTCTGCTGCCTGTAGAAATAGATCCCACCTGCTTATCATGGGCGACTTCAATCACGGAAGGATTGACTGGGAGAACAAGGAACCGCATGGAGGCGAGGATACGTGGAGAGCCAAACTATTGGAGGGGGGTGACTAGAATCTTTTTAACCCAGCATGTCAGAGAACCCACAAGGATGAGAGGCAATGACGAACCAGCGAGACTCGACCTAGTCTTCACTCTGAACGACTCCGACTTAAGAGAAATCGGTTTTGAGGACCCAGTAGGAATGAGCGACGACAGTGAACTGGTGTTTGAGTACCTGATTGAAGAAGGGTTATTGAACTCGAGGAGGGATGCTGAAAACAAAAGGTTGGCATTCCGAAAGGGAAACTATGTGGAGATAAGAAAATTCCTAACAGATATAGCATGGGAAACAGAGCTCAGGGGAAAGACGGCCCAAGATATGATGGACTACATCACGCAGAAGTGCAAGCAGCAAACAAGTTTGTTCCAGTCCAAAAGGAAAACTGTGAAATGAACATGAGAAACCCATGGTTTAATCAGAGATGTAGGCTAGCTAAGCAGCAAAGTAAAAGGGCATGGAGAAACTATAGGAATAACAGGACACTGGAGAGCAGAGAAAGGTACCAGAATGCCAGGAATGAATATGTCAGGATGAGAAGAGAGGCAGAAAGACAATACGAAAATTACATCGCAAGCAAGGCCTAAATTCTACACCAGTCTCCGTGGTGTAGTGGTAAGACACTCGCCTGGCGTTCCGTGAGCGCTTTGTCATGGGTTCGTATCCTGGCCGGGGAGGATTTACTGGGCGCAAATCCTTAACTGTAGCCTCTGTTTAACTTAACAGTAAAATGGTTACTTGGTTGTAACAACGATTCTTCGCGGCGGGGATCGTATTCCAGGGACCTGCCCGAAACGCTACGCGTACTAGTGGCTGTACAAGAATGTAACAACTCTTGTATATATCTCAAAAAAAAAAAAAAATTGCTGCACAGCCACATCATGAGAAAAAAACAGTAAAGGAACAGATTATGAAATTAAGGATAGGGGCAGAAGGATTCACTACAAACGACAAGGAAGTGTGTGAGGAACTGAATAAGAAATTCCAGGAGGTTTTCACCTTAGAGCAAGGAGAAATTCCAGAGATAAGAGAGGGAATAGTTAACCAGTAACCACTGGAAGAGTTTGAGATTACCAGCGGGGAAGTAAGGAAGTGTTTACTAGAGTTGGATGTGACAAAGGCTATAGGCCCAGATGGAATCTCCCCTTGGATACTAAAGGAAGGAGCAGAAGAACTGTGCCTCCTACTCTCCATAGTGTATAACAAATCACTGGCAACAGGGGAACTGCCAGAAATTTGGAAAGCAACAAACGTAATCCCGATATGCAAGAAAGGGGATAGACAGGAGGCACTGAACTACAGGCCAGTGTCGCTAACCTGCATACCATGCAAGCTGATGGAGAAGATTGTGCAAAGAAAGCTAGTGGAGCATCTGGAGCAAAGGAACTTTGTAACACAGCACCAACATGGGTTCAGGGATGGTAGGTCCTGACTCACAGGGTTACTTGAATTCTACGACCAGACAACAAAAATCAGGCAAGAAAGAGAAGGGTGGGCAGACTGCATATTTTTGGATTGCCAGAAAGCCTTTGACACAGTGCCACACAAGAGGCTAGTGAAAAAGCTGGAGATGCAGGCTGGAGTGAAAGGGAAGGTACTCCATTGGATAAAGGAGTACCTAAGCAACGGGAGACAACGAGTCAGTGTGAGGGGTGAGGTTTCAGATTGGCGAGACGTTACGAGTGGAGTACCGCAGGGGTCAGTCCTTGGACCTATACTGTTTCTGATATATGTAAAGGATCTCCCAGAGGGTATAGATTCGTTTCTCTCAATGTTTGCTGATGATGGAAAAATTATGAGGATTGAAACAGAGGATGATAGTAGGAGGCTACAAGATGACCTAGACAGAGTGAATGGTCCAACAAATGGCTGTTGAAGTTCAACCCGAGTAAATGCAAAGCAATGAAACTAGGCAGTGGAAACAGGAGGCCAGACTCAGGATACAGAATAGGAGATGAAGTACTTAATGAAACGGACAGAGAGAAAGATCTAGGAGTTGATATCACACCAAACCTGTCTCCTGAAGCCCACATAAAAAGAATTACATCTGCGGCATATGCGAGGCTGGCTAACATTAGAACAGCCTTCATGAACTTGTGTAAAGGAATCATTCAGAATCTTGTACACCACATATGTAAGACCAATCCTGGAGTATGCGGACCCAGCATGGAGCCCTTTCCTTGTCAAGCACAAGACGAAGCTGGAAAAAGTTCAAAGATATGCCACTAGACTAGTCCCAGAACTAAGAGGCATGAGTTACGAGGAAAGGCTGCGGGAAATGCACCTTACGACACTGGAAGTCAGAAGAGTAAGGGAAGACATGATCACAACCTACAAAATCCTCAGGGGAATCGACCGGGTAAACAAGGATAAACTATTCAACTCTGGTGGTACGCGAACAATGGGACACAGGTGGAAATTGAGTACCCACATGAGCCACATGGACTTTAGAAAGACCTTTTTCAGTGAAAAAGCGAACCATGAACCACCGTTCATGGTTCGATGGTTCATGAAACAACCTCTAGAATTCATGCAATTTTTTTTTTGCGAAACTGGTGCCAAATAACAAAAAAATAAAAATGTATATAGCTAGCGTATATATACAATGTTTTAAGTGATGGGTCAAGTTCGCTCGAGTTATTCATCGTTGTAAAATACGATGCCGGAGTTGGAATATTCATGAAACCCATTAATAATAAGGATTCAATATGTAAATCTGAACTATCTGTGTGGAACGTCCAATGGCTTCCAAGACGAACAACCTGCCAGTATAACTCAGGTTAAACAGGCTCGGGTGAGTACATCATGGTGTTCAACCATACTGTTATCCATACCACCACGAACCTTTTACCAATCACCTTTTTTTTACCAATTACCCAATTTATAGGAAATTTACCAAACACAATAACGTGGTGTGTGTGTGTGTCGATGAGAAACATATATGGGGCATTGTAATAGGATCGAACTCTTGATCTCTGGGGGGTGTCTGCCATCCACCTGGCTGTTGGTGTAGGCAGGGTGACTTTCACTCTTCACAATCGCAAAGACCCCCATAACCATTTCCTGTTGGGATCTATTATATACACGTATTACGCAAGTGCTTAACCTTATTATACACGTATTGCGCAAGTTCTTAACCTTATTATACACGTATTACGTAAGTGCTCAAGCTTATTGCCTCCAGAGGTAACTATAGGAGCACGTATATATATACCGCTTATACCTGCCTATCAGTTGGTATATGTTTTAATACAGGTTTACCGTGTTTTAATACAGGTTTACCGTGTTTTAATACAGGTTTACCGTGTTTTAATACAGGTTTACCGTGTTTTAATACAGGTTTACCGTGTTTTAATACAGGTTTACCGTGTTTTAATACAGGTTTACCGTGTTATAATACAGGTTTACCGTGTTATAATACAAGTTTACCGTGTTGTAATACAGGTTTACCATAATACTAGTGTATTGTAAAGCAAATTATATAGGTCATAATGAGTCGGTTTAAATATTTGCTGTCACTATAAAATGTTGTTTTCATAGTTCTAAATGATATAATTCACCCTTCAGGGAGATTGCTATTTTTTGTATACATATATTTAAAAGTAATATGAAGGGTTGGTGCTGAAAGTTTGATCCAGAGTGGAATATTTGATCCAATGGAGTACCCATTCCATTGGATTACACTGGAATGGGTAATTGTCTGTCATGCTTACTGTTCCTGATGAGCTGGCAGCGTTATGCCGACTACTCGTGCCTAGGATGGAGGCCAGATGTCCGTGGATGGCCTCTCTCAACTTTGCAGGGTGACTTGTGATGGGTAGGGGACTGTCGTAGGCTCGGGTGGGCCTGCCTCACTAACCAGGAACGAAGTGACTGGTGTTCGGCCAAGCGTGGCGGGGGGAACTGCCCGACAGCTTAATAGCCTCGTTAGATGGGCTGAGTTTCATTTTTCAATAATTTGAAGCTCATCTATTAGCTGGTTCGCCCAGGCTGTTACTGCCGTCCAAGTGGCTATAATGAGGTCTTTGGCCGCCTGTGACTTCATATAGTTCTGTGGGAACCTTTCAGGCGCTCGTATTCACACGTTTAATTCTGTAATTAGGTGATTATTGTTATCATTATTCAGATTATAATGAGAAGAAGTGTGAATAATTCATTAACAAAAGTTTACAGTGATGAATGTGAATATTTTGTAATACTGTTTTTACCCATTACAACATTACCCATTACCTGTTTTTACCCATTACAACACCATTTATATGTGTTGTAATGGGGCAGCTTTTGAGTACCCACTGGGATAACTTTTAGTGCTCAGTGGGACAACGTTTGGCACTCAGTGGAACAACGTTTGGCACTCAGTGGGACAACGTTTGGCACTCAGTGGTACAACGTTTGGCACTCAGTGGAACAACGTTTGGCACTCAGTGGGACAACGTTTGGCACTCAGTGGAACAACGTTTGGCACTCAGTGGGACAACGTTTGGCACTCTGGATAACTATAAGCTTGGGTTTACAAGCTTAGTAAACTTGTAAAGACCACACGTTGCCTAATGTGCCCATCACAGTTTACCCCGGGGATTGAGCTCGGGTCCCTCGGTTGTGGAGCCAAGGACGTAGACCACTGTGCTACAGGTCTATCAGCCTCCGAGCTGAGTCTGGAGGGGTAACGTATTGACCAATCAGCAAGTATACTCGAGTCACCATAATCCGGAGTAAACTGTCAGTCTATGTACACCAAGAAGCTGGGTATACCTCTCTGTGTATATTTCCATACGGTGTAATTTTTTCTCTACACTGTAGAGTACAGGAGCAGACAACTGGTGACTCCTGTTACCAGGCTTAGAGTTTTCCTTCCTATAGTTCATGGTAAACTTTGTCCCGCTAGTTTACCTTGCAACACGGCCCGCTATACAATCGGCTTAACAACCAGGTATACCCAATTACTGCTGGGTAAAGAAGGACATGCGGGAGTGACGTACATGCTGATAAGGCGGTATGCCCACTCACAGGATCTTGAGGTTATCTTGAGATGATTTCGGGGTTTAGTGTCCCCGCGGCCCGGTCCTCGACCAGGCCTCCACCCCCAGGAAGCAGCCCGTGACAGCTGACTAACACCCAGGTACCTATTTTACTGCTAGGTAACAGGGGGCATAGGGTGAAAGAAACTTGGCCCATTGTTTCTCGCCGGCGCCTGGGATTGAACCCAGGACCACAGGATCACAAGTCCCGCGTGCTGTCCGCTCGGCCAACCGGCTCCCGATGAGTGGCGCTGCCCAATAAACTCGCCCCTCGGGGAAAAATTTAAAAAATTAATCCACCCAGGATTCGAACCCAGACCCAATCGGTGCATAGCGAGGCGAGTGTGTGTTATACCCAAGGAGCGGTTCAATGCGGTCACTGAAGCTCTGATCATCAACCACTTTGTTATGATCATTAACCACTTTGATCGTTAACCACTTTGTTATGTGAGAAACTGCAACACTGATGGCTCTAAGGGCCATTTTGCGTCTGGAAAGTCTCATTTAAGAGTGATTGCAGCGAAGCTTGTGTGCAATCAGGCAACATATTAAGCTAAGGGCGACCCTTCGAGCCAAATAGAGTAGTCGCCCTCTTGTTGTCATCGCTCCCGTTTTCTTTCAGGGGGGTGAAAGCGTCAATGTTGCCGCGTATTCCATATTACTAATACGTCGTATTTTCAACGTATTGGGGGGTCGCTACCATTCAAAATGCGACGTTCATAGAGGACTCAAAACATCGTTTAATGCCACAAAACCTGTCCTCACACTTGATGCATTTTTTCACGTTTTTCTCCCCCCGCCGCCGCGCACAACGTCAAAATTCCGGTGCTTTAGCGACATTAAATGCACCGTAATATTGACGGTTTATCGGGCTAAGTAGTATAGGCTTCTGGCTAGTTCAAAACCACTTCAAATATGACGTTCGTCAAATCAAAGCCAAGTTTGTCTTTGTTGTTTTATGTTTATACATTTTCTTTACTTTTGCGTTTTTAATGTTGAATTCAATTTCTTTATTATGCACCCCATACCCATCCCGTGTGTGGGCGGCGGTGGAAAGGGTTACAGAGGAACACGAATTATTATTTTTTTTTTTAATTTAGTTCTTACTTGTCATTTGTTTTTATTTGTTTCAACTTATTTTAATTTGTTTAAGTTTAGGCTTATTTTGTTTGAGTTTTTTTTTCATTCGATTAAGGTTTTTTTCATGTAAGTTTAATATGTTATTTATTTGTGTTTATGTTATATTGTTGTTTATTCTCCTCTCACTATGGCTTATTCGCTTGTTTGTTTGTTTGTTTGTTTGTTTGGCCCTGTATTTGGTTACCTTTGTCACTGCTGCTTGTGTGTGTGTGTGTGTGTGTGTGTGTGTGTGTGTGTGTGTGTGTGTGTGTGTGTGTGTGTGTGTGTGTGTGTGTGTGTGTGTGTGTGTGTGTGCTTCATTTATCATGATTTCTACATCACTTGTTTTTGTAGCAGAAGACCTTTACACCTGCCCCCCCCCCCCTCTACCCCCTCACTGCCCCCCCCCTCTACCCCCTCACTGCCCCCCTCTACCCCCTCACTGCCCCCCCCCCCTCTACCCCCTCACTGCCCCCCCCCCCTCTACCCCCTCACTGCCCCCCCCCTCTACCCCCTCACTGCCCCCCCCTCTACCCCCTCACTGCCCCCCCCCTCTACCCCCTCACTGCCCCCCCCCTCTACCCCCTCACTGCCCCCCCCCCCCCGGGTTGACGGGGAGGTTGTAGGTCACCATCAGCTGGTTGTTAGTTTACGGGCTCACCATAGCCCGTGCTACATGGACACTTCGTTCTGAGTAGCTAAATCTGAAACAACAACAACATGGTTGTTAGCGGGGGTAGGAGGGGGTTGTGGGGGGGGGGGTTGATTGATAGTCCACGGGATATGCACGCGCGTGAACACTCTACACATCCATGCACGCACACGTACACAATACATATATAAACGCACGTGCACACACACACACACACACACACACACACACACACACACACACACACACACACACACACACACACATACACACAAAGATCACGAAAACAATAACAAATGCAGTGTTTCCACAGGACTATTATGTTATGCGGAAAGAGAGGGAAGGAAGAGGTGGGGGTGGTGTAGCTCTGCTGGTAAGAAAAGGCTGGGATTTTGAGGAGATGGATATTCAGGGCTGTGAAGGTTTCAGTGACTACATAGCAGGTACTGTAACAAATGGAGGGAAAAAAATTATAGTCGCAGTCATATATAATCCACCACCAAATGACAGAAGACCTAGACAGGAATATGATAGAAACAACATGGCCACCATTAACATAATAGAAAGAGCAGCTTCTGTTGCTAGCAGGAATGGATCTGGACTACTAATTATGGGAGACTTCAACCATGGGAAGATAGATTGGAAGAACAGAGACCCGCATGGAGGACCAGAAACATGGAGAGCTAAGCTGCTGGACGTGGCAACAAGAAACTTTCTAAGCCAGCATACCAAAGAGCCAACAAGAATGAGAGGAGAAGATGAACCAGCAATGCTTGATTTGATATTTACCCTAAATGAATGGGATATAAGGGAAGTTAAGATGGAAGCGCCCTTGGGAATGAGTGACCACAGTGTATTGAACTTTGAGTACCTGGTAGAGCTAGGACTTATCTCCCCCCAAAAAGAACTAGGAATCAAAAGGCTGGCATACCGAAAGGGGAATTATGAACAGATGAGAAGTTTCCTAAGTGAAATACCTTGGGACACAGACCTCAGAGACAAGTCTGTACAGGGTATGATGGACTATGTTACCCAAAAGTGTCAGGAGGCAGTAAACAGGTTCATCCCGGCCCAAAGGGAAAAATCCGAGAAGCAACAGAAGAATCCATGGTATAATAGGGCATGTATGGAAGCGAAGAAACTGAACAAAAAGGCGTGGAGGAACTTCCGGAATAACAGAACACCAGAAAGCAGGGAGAGATACCAGAGAACCAGGAATGAGTACGTCAGGGTGAGAAGAGAAGCAGAGAAAAATTTTGAAAATGATATAGCAAACAAAGCCAAGACCGAACCAAAGCTACTCCACAGTCACATCAGAAGGAAAACAACAGTGAAAGAACAGGTATTGAAACTTAGAACAGGCGAGGACAGGTATACAGAGAATGACAGAGAGGTGTGTGAGGAACTCAACAAGAGGTTCCAGGAGGTCTTCACAATAGAACAGGGTGAAGTCACTGTGCTAGAAGAAAGGGAGGTAAACCAGGCGGCCTTGGAGGAGTTCGAAATTACGAGAGAGGAGGTCAAGAGACACCTGCTGGATCTGGATGTTAGAAAGGCGGTTGGTCCAGATGGGATCTCACCATGGGTACTGAAAGAGTGTGCAGAGGCACTTTGCTTGCCACTCTCCATAGTGTATAGTAAATCACTAGAGACGGGAGACCTACCAGAAATATGGAAGACGGCGAATGTGGTCCCAATATACAAAAAGGGCGACAGACAAGAGGCACTGAACTACAGGCCAGTGTCCTTGACTTGTATACCATGCAAGGTGATGGAGAAGATCGTGAGAAAAAACCTGGTAACACATCTGGAGAGAAGGGACTTCGTGACAAATCGCCAACATGGATTCAGGGAGGGTAAATCTTGCCTTACAGGCTTGATAGAATTCTACGATGAGGTGACACAGATTAAGCAAGAAAGAGAGGGCTGGGCGGACTGCATTTTCTTGGATTGTCGGAAAGCCTTTGACACAGTACCGCATAAGAGGCTGGTACATAAGCTGGAGAGACAGGCAGGTGTAGCTGGTAAGGTGCTCCAGTGGATAAGGGAGTATCTAAGCAATAGGAAGCAGAGAGTTACGGTGAGGGGTGAGACCTCCGATTGGCGTGAAGTCACCAGTGGAGTCCCACAGGGCTCTGTACTCGGTCCTATCTTGTTTCTGATATATGTAAATGATCTCCCGGAGGGTATCGATTCATTTCTCTCAATGTTTGCGGACGATGCTAAAATTATGAGAAGGATTAAAACAGAAGAGGACTGTTTGAGGCTTCAAGAAGACCTAGACAAGCTGAAGGAATGGTCGAACAAATGGTTGTTAGAGTTTAACCCAACCAAATGTAATGTAATGAAGATAGGTGTAGGGAGCAGGAGGCCAGATACAAGGTATCATCTGGGAGAGGAAATTCTTCAGGAGTCAGAGAAGGAAAAAGACTTGGGGGTTGATATCACGCCAGACCTGTCTCCTGCAGCACATATCAAGCGGATAACATCAGCGGCATATGCCAGGCTGGCCAACATACGAACGGCATTCAGAAACTTGTGTAAAGAATCATTCAGAACTTTGTATACCACATATGTCAGGCCAATCCTGGAGTATGCAGCCCCAGCATGGAGTCCATATCTAGTCAAGGATAAGACTAAACTGGAAAAGGTTCAAAGGTTTGCCACCAGACTAGTACCCGAGCTGAGAGGTATGAGCTACGAGGAGAGACTACGGGAATTAAACCTCACTTCGCTGGAAGACAGAAGAGTTAGGGGGGACATGATCACCACATTCAAGATTCTGAAGGGGATTGATAGGGTAGATAAAGACAGTCTATTTAACACAAGGGGAACACGCACAAGGGGACACAGGTGGAAACTGAGTGCCCAAATGAGCCACAGAGATATTAGAAAGAACTTTTTTAGTGTCAGAGTGGTTGACAAATGGAATGCATTAGGGGGTGATGTGGTGGAGGCTCACTCCATACACAGCTTCAAGTGTAGATATGACAGAGCCCGATAGGCTCAGGAATCTGTACACCTGTTGATTGACGGTTGAGAGGCGGGACCAAAGAGCCAGAGCTCAACCCCCGCAAACACAACTAGGTGAGTACAACTAGGTGAGTACACACACACACACACACACACACACACACACACACACACACACACACACACACACACACACACACACACACACACACACACACACACAAAGGTATGCCACTAGACTAGTCCCAGAACTAAAGGCATGAGTTACGAGGAAAGGCTGCGGGAAATACACCTTACGACACTGGAAGACAGAAGAGTAAGGGGAGACATGATCACAACCTACAAAATCCTCAGGGGGGAATCGACCGGGTAGACAAGGATAAACTATTCAACACTGGTGGGATGCGAACAAGGGGACACAGGTGGAAACTGAGTACCCACATGAGCCACAGGGACGTTAGAAGGAACTTTTTCAGTGTCAGAGTAGTTAACAGGTAGAATGCATTAGGCAGTGATGTGGTGGAGGCTGACTCCATACACAGTTTCAAATGTAGATATGATAGAGCCCAGTAGGCTCAGGAATCTGTACACCAGTTGATTGACAGTTGAGAGGCGGGACCAAAGAGCCAAAGCTCAACCCCCGTAAGCACAACTAGGTGAACACACACACACACACAGACACACACACACACGTGTGTGTGTCTGGGTTTGGGTCTGGTAGCTGAGTGGACAGCGTGCAGGTCTCGTAATTCTGTGGCCCGGGTTCGATTCCCGGACCAGGCAGAAACAAATGGGCAACGTTTCTTTCACCCTGAATGCCCCTGTTACCTAGCAGTAAAGAGGGACCTGGGAGTTAGACAGCAGTTACGAAGCTGCTTCCTGTGTGTGTGTGTGTGTGTGTGTGTGTGTGTGTGTGTGTGTGTGTGTGTGTGTGTGTGTGTGTGTGTGTGTGTGTGTGTGTGTGTGTGTGGAAAAAAATTACTTAGTAGTTAGTAACAGTTGATTGACACTTGAGAGACGGGCTGAAAGAGCCAAAGCTCAACCCCCCCGCAAGCACAAATAGGTGAGTACACAGTCCTCAAGCCTTAGCCCCTGGGGTGGGAATTGGTTCATTAGTGCTGTGCAGAGCTGCGCCTCTCTTGCTAATGATGGCTGTTGCCGCATCTCCACTCATGACTCATTGTTGCAGGTCCTCCCTTCCCCCTTACCCCTTATCCCTCCCCCTAAGTCCCCCCCTCCCCCTTACCCCTTGGAACTAACGACTAACTGGCCAGCCATACCTCCTACACCTGAGGACTTGCACACACACACATTCAAGACCCATTGCACATGAGCACCCTGCATACACACTAGGTTACCAGGTGAGTACATTCCCCCAGACCCACTGCATATATCCTCATCTTTCCCGCAGACGTAATCGTTTGGGAGAGCTTTTAACGCGGGAAGAAAGGTAGTCTTCGAGTAGGCTGGGTGGTAGTTTAACACTAGCTGGCCCTTCCTTAACACACTCCTATGATTTCCAAACATAGGATGATGATTCTCACACACACACACCTATGATGATTCTTGCGCACCTGTGATATATGTGTGATCCTTTATACACTCCTGGGATCATCACACAGTGTGTATGTGTGTGATGTATTTACATTATTCATGTGTATTCACGTATTCACTGTAAACCAGTCACACAGGTTTACACCTTGTGGTGTATCCTGAGTGGCCTGTAAAGCCTGGGTCTTGTTTTCTAAAAAAAAAGTATACCACGTAATGGGGTAAAGTGTATTAAAGTCTTAACTAAGTTTGCTTAGCTAATAAGATACACTGTTGTCAGAACTAAGCCTTTTTGTTGGGTATATCGAGATGTGTCTAATTGTTAATCTACTGTTATATCTATACTGCTTTAGTAGATTAACTGTAGATTAGACTTTTTTAATCTACTGTTTTAGTATAGCCATCAGTGTGTTTTCGGTTGGTATCTACCATGGGGGGATACTTTATTATTTTGACATGTTAATGTATCTTATTTATTTATTGTGTATTGACTACTTACGCCTGCAAGATCGAGGTGTCAACTCTAAGACATGGACAGGGTTAGAGATTTTCAGTCGATTCTCAATCGACTTAAGAATGATCCTGGGGCCAGATTCACGAAAGCACTTACGAACGTGTACATCTTTCCTCAATCTTTGACAGCTTTGGTTACATTTATTAAACAGTTTACGAGCATGAAAACTTCCCATTCAACTGTTGTTATTGTTATAAACAGCCTCCTGGTGCTTCGAAGCTCATTAACTGTTTAAGAATTGGAAATAGCAGCCGCCAAAGATTGAGAAAAGATGTACAGGTTCGTAAGTGCTTGCGTAAGGGCTTTCGTGAATCTGGCCCCAGGACGGACCGAAACGTCGTCGTCCCTTCACTTTCTAGTGTGTAGTTTCGTCAACATATTTCAGCCACGTTATTGTGACTCCAGGGTTAGAGAGCTGTACAAAGTACTGTACTCTGTAGTCCAGTACACACTCCACTGAACATGTGTCCACTACAGCACAGAGTACATTGGATGTGTGTGTGTGTGTGTGTGTGTATTGTATAGTACACATTCAAGCACAGGGGGGACTGAACTGCTTGTGTAACGGTAACGAGCGGATATGTATAACTACACGACAGCTTGGGGATCACCTGACGCCACCACCTACCTCCGCCCTTGTCAGTGACTCAGTCGTCTGAAGCACACAGCTGTGAGGTTCTGAACCGTGGTTCAGGGGCGC
This sequence comes from Procambarus clarkii, assembly GCF_020424385.1. Classification (NCBI taxonomy): domain Eukaryota; kingdom Metazoa; phylum Arthropoda; class Malacostraca; order Decapoda; family Cambaridae; genus Procambarus; species Procambarus clarkii. Next base: position 23,414,283 of record NC_059583.1, on the reverse strand, counting down.
GTTCTGAACCGTGGTTCAGGGGCGCGTTCTGAACCGTGGTTCAGGGGCGCGTGAAGTCACCATATAGCTCCTGAACGCTCGGTCGCGCTCCAGCGCAGAATCATTTGCTCGGTGCTTGTAACTAACTGGTCCGAGCGTTCACTGGCCCGGGCTTAGTTAACCAGCTTCTTGAGGTTATCTTGAGATGATTTCGGGGCTTTTTAGTGTCCCGCGGGCCGGTCCTCGACCAGGCCTCCACCCCCAGGAAGCAGCCCGTGACAGCTGACTAACACCCAGGTACCTATTTTACTGCTAGGTAACAGGGGGCATAGAGTGAAAGAAACTCTGCCCAATGTTTCTCGCCGGCGCCTGGGATCGAACCCAGGACCACAGGATCACAAGTCCAGCGTGCTGTCCGCTCAGCCGACCGGGTCCCGTTTAAGGTTTATCAGCTTAACGTTGATAGCGAAAGCAATCGTTCGGTCGTTGTTCTAATCGTTAATCATTTTTTAGCCCAATCGTGTCCCAGCGAGCGGTTCAGGGCCAGGATTCGTATTTATACAACCACTTGCGAAACCTGTTCATCTTCCCTTCAGCACAGCGGCTTTGTTTAAAACTTATTAAACAGTTTATGAACTTCGAAGGCACTACGAGGTTGTTTATAACAATAACAACCCCTGGGTTGTGAAGTTTCTAAGCTCGTAAACTGTTATATAAATATAAATACAACCGCCATGATTGAGGAAAGATGTACAGGTTTCGTAAGTGGTGGCGTAAATGACTGGTGACTCCTGGCTCAGAGCTGCTCGCTACCAGCAGAATATTTAGTCAAAAATATTAGGAAATGTTCTCGGTTAATATGGAACAAACTGGTATTTTTAATTATGTTTAATAATTAATTAATTATTTTAATTTTATGATGACAAAATATTTGGTCCTGCAGGATAAATCTAATTATTATTATTATTATTATTATTATTATTATTATTATTATTATTATTATTATTATTATTATTATTATTATAATTGTTTTGCTCCGTATCTGGTTCTACCTGATCTCCAGAGTCACCAGCTTGGGGTTCCAGGACCAGCAGCTTGGGGTTCCAGGACCACCAGCTTGGGGTTCCAGGACCAGCAGCTTGGGGTTCCAGGACCAGCAGCTTGGGGTTCCAGGACCACCAGCTTGGGGTTCCAGGACCACCAGCTTGGGGTTCCAGGACCGTCAGCTTGGGGTTCCAGGACCACCAGAGACTGTTCTTGGACTTCCAGTTCCAGCACCACCAGTTCTGATTCCAGCACAGAAACTTCCAGGTTCCAGAACACGACAAAAACGCTTCGAGGACCACCAATCGAAGCCCTATAGTTATTATATTTACCCAGATATGTTTACAGGATTGAGTGTCAGCTCCTGGTCCCCAGACTTGTTTGCCTAAATAAATCCTTATATTACATCCCCCCTTGGGGTATGTACACCCCCGGTTCCATTCCCCAATGGAGGATTACATAATCCCAGTGGGGTTTACATCCCCCTGGGGGCATGGAAGCCTAATAATGGCGGTGTATGGGATTCAATCTCTGAACAGTCTAGTTGTTGGATTAGAATCAGTTAAAATGGTCAGCACCAATACCTTGATGCCGCCATGTTTTAAATGCACGCAAACAACAGCAAACATCTCACTAGTTGTTGCTGCCTCGTGTAATTGTGACAACTTCCAACTCTCTGGTAAGTCTCCCGTTTCCAGTGACTTGTTGTAGACCATAGATAGTGGCATGCAAAGTGCTTCTGCCCCCTCTTTTAGCATCCATAATGAGATGCCATCAGGTCCAACAGCGTTAGTCACTTCTAGATCGAGCAGAGACCTCCTAACCTCATCTCTGGTAATTTCACTATCTTCCAAGTCTGTTTGGGTCATCGCCACCCCTCTTAGTTCAGGGGACTTCTCCGTGCTCTATTGTGAAGACCTCCTGGAATCTCTTGTTAAGCTCTTCACACACCTCTTTGTCTTTCTCTGTGTACCCATCCTTTCCCTTTTTTTTAGTTTCATCACCTGTTCTTTCACTGTTGTTATCCTCCTGATGTGGCTGTATAGCAGATTTGGTGTCCCTGTCCTTATATATCCCTTCCAAGTGCTATATAGTCGTACTGGCTTAGCGCTGTCACCTGATAATTCTCTACCTTCCTTACCTTCCCTACCTTACCCCTCCCCTTTCAAATGCCATATATACTGCCTTAGCGCTCTCTCCTGATAATTGATTTACCTGAGGACACAAAAACATTTTATCTGATTTCAGAATTTTTGTGCATATTGTCAAGATGTATTGAGAAAGAATCTGCGAATCTCAGATTATATTTTTCTATGTTTATTTTCGCCCGGATTATGTCCGGGTTAAGAGAGGTGTTTTTTGTCTCGTTCAATGCATATAAAGTCAACAGCTGGTGTTTTTATTGGATTTAGGAGATGGAAGGAAGACATTGGGGGATAGCCAGGAACATACTTCGTGTTTTCCAGGATGTGAGCTGTTGTGTCTTCCAGGATGTGAGAAGTGTCTGGGTGTGGCTGTTGGGTCTTCCAGGATGTGAGAAGTGTCTGGGTGTGGCTGTCGTGTCTTCCAGGATGTGAGCTGTTGGGTCTTCCAGGATGTGAGCTGTTGTGTCTTCCAGGATGTGAGAAGTGTCTGGGTGTGGCTGTCGTGTCTTCCAGGATGTGAGCTGTTGGGTCTTCCAGGATGTGAGCTGTTGTGTCTTCCAGGATGTGAGAAGTGTCTGGGTGTGGCTGTTGTGTCTTCCAGGATGTGAGAAGTGTCTGGGTGTGGCTGTTGTGTCTTCCAGGATGTGTGAAGTGTCTGGGTGTGGCTGTTGTGTCTTCCAGGATGTGAGCTGTTGGGTCTTCCAGGATGTGAGAAGTGTCTGGGTGTGGCTGTTGTGTCTTCCAGGATGTGAGAAGTGTCTGGGTGTGGCTGTTGGGTCTTCCAGGATGTGAGAAGTGTCTGGGTGTGGCTGTTGGGTCTTCCAGGATGTGAGCTGTTGGGTCTTCCAGGATGTGAGCTGTTGTGTCTTCCAGGATGTGAGAAGTGTCTGGGTGTGGCTGTTGTGTCTTCCAGGATGTGAGAAGTGTCTGGGTGTGGCTGTTGTGTCTTCCAGGATGTGAGAAGTGTCTGGGTGTGGCTGTTGGGTCTTCCAGGATGTGAGCTGTTGTGTCTTCCAGGATGTGAGAAGTGTCTGGGTGTGGCTGTTGTGTCTTCCAGGATGTGAGAAGTGTCTGGGTGTGGCTGTTGTGTCTTCCAGGATGTGAGAAGTGTCTGGGTGTGGCTGTTGTGTCTTCCAGAATGTGAACTGTTGTGTCTTCCAGGATGTGTAAAGTGTCTGGGTGTGGCTGTTGTGTCTTCCAGGGTGTGTAAAGTGTCTGGGTGTGGCTGTTGTGTCTTCCAGGGTGTGTAAAGTGTCTGGGTGTGGCTGTTGTGTCTTCCAGGGTGTGTAAAGTGTCTGGGTGGGGCTGTTGTGTCTTCCATTTGCACATAATTGAATGGACACTCCCAGAATTGTGTCCATTAGCACAGTTTTCGGTGTGAAGGCGTTGAGTAGATCTCGGCAACACATGAAATTCCAGACTTAGTTTTCCGATATGCTACACTCACCTGAGGTCTGTAGAAGGAGAGGGAAATATGACTGCTTATTTTGGTTTTATAAGGTAGCCAACTCTATCAAAATATTAAACATCTACCCAACTCAATTAATGAATAATCAATCATTCTATGGGATAACTGGGATCTATCAGCAGACTTTGTTCCTGCACCAAGGAAGGGTAGTGTATATTCTACGGTATTAAAACGACCATGAAAAGCATTACCCATACCCTGTTGTACTCAGGGTATGGGTAACGATGTGTATCAGTGCTATACCGACGGCTCTGTAGAAGAAGGTGGACGATGTACCGGATGTGCATGTAATATATTTGAACAATCTTCTCTCGTACATACAGCAATGAAGCGCGTCAATGATTGGGCAAGTACAACTGGAACCGAACTTGCAGGCATATACCTTGCCACTGAATTTTTAAAAGATAAAGGCAGTGGAATTATATACTGTGACTCGCAGAGTGCACTCCTGGCATTGAACGCACATAGTAATAACACCCAGAAAATAGTCAGGTATATTTAAATGAATATTTTAGCTGCTAAGAAAAATTGCTTTCAGATTAAATTCCTTTGGCTACCATCACATGTTGGCATCTCAAAGCATGATACTGTTGACGTGTTTGCAAAGACAGCTTGTTGCAGACAGGTAGTACAAATTAATACAAGTGTTTCATTAGCAGTGACAAAGAGAATATTTAAACTAACTATTTTAATTAATTAATTAACAATTTTAAACTATTTTTAGGGCATGGCTATACCAAAGGAAACAGAGAGTTAGTATAAATGGAATCAAGTCAGAGTGGGAAAATGTTGTAAGTGGAGTGCCTCAAGGCTCTGTCCTGGGACCTCTGTTGTTTATAATATATATAAATGATTTAGATTCAGGTTTGAGTAGCAACATTTGCAAATTTGCCGATGATACGAAAATCGGTAGGGAAATTAATTCGGAGGAGGACTCACTATCACTTCAAGTTGATCTAGATAGGGTTTTGAAATGGTCAAAGGATTGGCAGATGCAGTTTAATGCTGATAAATGTAAAGTTCTGAGGTTAGGTAATGATGATAGAGTTACAAGATACGAGCTAGATGGTGTTGTGATTGCGAAGTCGGATTGCGAAAGGGATCTGGGAGTTATGATTAGTAAGAATTTAAAACAAAAGGATCAATGCATAAATGTTCGTAATAAGGCAAATCGGACACTTGGATTTATTAATCGCAGCGTTAGTAACAAGACACCTGGTGTGGTTCTCAAGCTATATCTTGCTCTAGTTAGGCCCCATTTAGATTATGCAGTTCAGTTTTGGTCGCCATATTATAGAATGGATATAAATTCACTTGAACGTGTCCAGCGTAGGATGACTAAGTTAATTCCCCAAATTAGAAATCTTTCATATGAAGAAAGATTAACAAAGCTTAAGTTGCATTCACTGGAAAGGCGAAGAGTTAGGGGTGACATGATAGAGGTTTACAAGTGGATGAATGGACATAACCGGGGGGATATTAATAGGGTATTAAAAGTATCAACACAGGACAGAACACGAAACAATGGATATAAATTGGATAAGTTTAGATTTAGGAAAGACTTGGGTAAATACTGGTTCAGTAACAGGGTTGTTGATTTGTGGAACCAATTGCCGCGTAACATTGTGGAGGTGGGGTCCCTCGATTGTTTTCAAGCACGGGTTGGACAAGTATATGAGTGGGATTGGGTGGTTATAGAATAGGAGCTGCCTCGTATGGGCCAATAGGCCTTCTGCAGTTACCTTTGTTCTTATGTTCTTATGTTCTTAACATCCAATGAAAATCTTTGTGACCTAACAAATACACAAAGACCTGAAAGCTGGTGCAGTAAATATCATTATGAATACCGTGTGGAGACTAATATACAAACTCTAAATGTATATGGAACTAATATACAAACTCTAAATGTATATGGAACTAATATACAAACTCTAAATGTATATGGAACTAATATACAAACTCTAAATGTATATGGAACTAATATACAAACTCTAAATGTATATGGAACTAATATACAAACTCTGCAATGTGATGTTATAGTGGCCAGAATACACCTGAGGTATAGACATATCTGCCAGCTTTCTCAAGATGAAGATTAGGCCACCCAAGAGGTAGCATGGGCATGAATAGCCCGTAAAGCTTTCTCAAAACTCAAGTGTTCATATATACCCAACATGAACCTTAGCCCTGGCTTCGTTACTGTTAAGTCATCCCCTTTCACAGTACATACTCAAATGCCCCAACTTTCTTAACAAACGTGACCTGACTTAAGCCTACAGCCTTCTTACCCTTTCTCTTATTCCCATTCTTCATTCTTCCCATTCTTACACTCATACCATTCGTACCTGTCATCTTATTCTTACCTTTCACTTTACTTTACCTCCTTCTAGAAATTACCTTCTTCTCTTACCTGCGCCTCACCCCCCGCTTTCCTTATTAATCGGCCCGTACATTTGTCTCTCTTTTTACGGGCTATTCATGCCCGTGCCACCTCTTGGGTGGCTTAATCTTTATCAATCAATCAATATCTTAACAGTTACAGCCCCGCTCCTGTGCCAGATAAGTCCACTACGGGCTCACCATAGCCCGTGCTACTTGGAAAATTTGTTCCCAGTAGCTGAATCTTAAACAACAACAACAACTTCGTCGCTCCCCAATCACTTTGCATGCTCTAGAACTTCTAAACTCTCAATTATTAGATTATTGTCTCCCCTAATCCCAGGCTATTCATGCCCGTGCCACCTCTTGGGTGGCTTAATCTTCACTAATCACTCAGTCGTCTCTGACACGGAAGACATCTCCCGTCACGCAGGGTGCAGTCGCACCTCCACAGATCTCCAGTATCAGCTCTTGATACTGGTAATGGCTCAAAAGGGCCACCACTTACGGGCTATTCATGCCCGTGCCACCTCTTGGGTGGCTTAATCTTCACTAATCAGTCAGTCGTCTCTCCCTCACCCACGACTTGACAGTGGTCGAGAACGGACGGAAACGTCGTCGTGTATTCATCTTCTGAAGTGTGGGTTTGATGATGATATCTTGAGCCACGTCATCGTGACTCATCTTCTGTGTCTGGGAGTATAACAGTCCACTTTTGTACGTTCCATCAAACGTCCAAACTTTTATACGTTCTTATGAGTAGTATAATATTTTTGGAGGGGAATAACAGGTTGGTTAATCTATAGATAGATAGATAGAGAGAGACAGAGAGATAGAGAGAGACAGAGAGATAGACAGAGAGAGAGAGAGAGAGACAGAGAGAGAGAGAGAGAGAGAGAGAGAGAGAGAGAGAGAGAGAGAGAGAGAGAGAGAGAGAGAGAGAGAGAGAGAGAGAGAGAGAGAGAGAGAGAGAGAGATTGCTATGCTAACCAAAATCACAACCGCGTGATATATCAACGAGTTTTTTGTGTAGATTAGCATGCAATGAAAGTTTTTATTGTTTTATTCAATTCGTGTTCACCAGAAGATCTTAAATAAGCTCGTACGTGAGGCGCGAGAGGACACTGAGGAACTTGGGGGATGGAGGAGGAACAGGGACATGACAACGACATTAAAGATATTACGGGGAATTAGGTTGATACATGCCATTATATTTTTTCATTCTTTCATTAACCTGGGGACGTAAGACATTTATTATTAATTTAATTGTTAATATTAAAATATATAATTTTATTGCCTTTATAGTTAGGATATGTCTTTGAGTTCATCTACTTCCTCAGTTTGTTATAAGGTATACGAGAACAAATTTCAAGAAACTTTAGAACATAACAGAAAGAAACTGCACAAGGTCTATTGGTCCATGCGAGGCAGCTCCTGTTGGTCCAAACGAGGCAGCTCCTGTTGGTCCATACGAGGCAGCTCCTGTTGGTCCATACGAGGCAGCTCCTGTTGGTCCATACGAGGCAGCTCCTGTTGGTCCATACAAGGCCGCTCCTGTTGGCCCATACGAGGCAGCTCCTGTTGGTCCATACGAGGCAGCTCCTGTTGGTCCATACGAGGCAGCTCCTGTTGGTCCATACGAGGCAGCTCCTATTGGTCCATACGAGGCAGCTCCTGTTGGTCCATACGAGGCAGCTCCTGTTGGTCCATACGAGGCAGCTCCTGTTGGTCCATACGAGGCAGCTCCTGTTGGTCCATAAGAGGCAGCTCCTATTGGCCCATAAGAGGCATCTCATTCCCAAATCTAAACATACCTCATTTATATTCATTGTTGCATGTTCTATCTTGTGTTGATATATTGAATACGTTATTAATGTCCCCCCTCCCCCCCCCCTTGTTCACTTCAGTCATGTCACCCCCCCCCGTAACTCTTCGCCTTTCTATGGAATGTAAATTAAGCTTCCTCACTGTTGACCAAATTACGGGCTATTCATGCCCGTGCCACCTCTTGAGTGGCTTAATCTTTATCAATCAATCTGTTGAACAAACCACACACTAGAAAGTGAAGGGACGACGACGTTTCGGTCCGTCCTGGGCCATTCTCGAGTCGATTGTGCTCCTCAATCTCTCTCTCTTCATGTTGAAGATTTGTAATTGCAGCAATTATCTTTCCACCGTGTCGCTGGACCCGTTCAGGTGAGTGTATGTCCGTTTTGTACCATCTTGAGGTTATCTTGAGATGATTTCGGGGCTTTTTAGTGTCCCCGCGGCCCGGTCCTCGACCAGGCCTCCACCCCCCCCAGGAAGCAGCCCGTGACAGCTGACTAACACCCTGGTACCTATTTTACCATTGCGACCAAAGTTAAACTGCGGGATCGAAATGATCGAGGGCCCCCCAACAAGGCAATTTGTAACTGTAGAACAACATTTTAAGTGTTTCATTGCTACGGTTTCCAGTTTCTTATTTTCCTCTATTTCGAGTATCTTGGATATTGATTTTTTTGAGGGGGGGGGGGGCTTTAAATTTCTACTTGACCCTCAAGTAGAAATTTTTGAGGGTTTTTCTATTGAAATTAGAAATTTCATTATTTCATTAATTAGAAATTAGAGGGTCATTAGAAATTTCTAATGACTCCCTCCCCCCCCCCCTACCAAGACGTTTTTTGCAGGCAGACTGCACAAATTGTGTGGACCTCCTCCCCCCCCCTCCAAGGCCAACTACTAACCATCCCCAGGATGTAGAAGGTCAGTTGTCTGCCCCATCCTGGGAAAGATGGAGAAGGACTACACTCAACGGTTGTCTGACTCCCTACTTGACTGCTGGGTGAACAGAGGCATTGGGAGCGCAGGGAAACGTGCCCCCCCCAACTGCTTCTGTACATCCTGCGAGCATTGTGAGTCGTGGACGTAGACCACTGATCTACAGCACTCTGATCCTGATTAGGGGAGGGGGGATTATGGTGGAATATGAGATTGTGTGATGGGGAACTATGACGTCATGGGGAGAGCCTGTGACGTCATTGAAGACTGTGACGTCATTGAGGACCGTGACGTCATTGAGGACTGTGACGTCATAGAGAATGGAATGAAATCAGATGTGTGTGATAGCCCTGATCTACCCCCCCCCCCCCTGGTGTTACTGGCGCCGGGGTCTGAATGCTCCGAGCTTACGGCTGGACTACTCACTGGAAAGCCTTAATCGCGATCTGCAGTTCAGTGCTCCTTGTGAGCCGTCAAGGAACTGTATTTGGTGCCAGGAAGATGCTGCGTAGAAGCTGTTTGTTTATTTGTTTCAGTATTATATATGCAGGATGTCAAAGAACACTTTTGAGTTTCAAAAAGGGTTAAAAGAACCATTGTGACAATGGAAGACATAGTAAAGGGCTTTCGTCCAGTAAGGGGACTGGCTTAAGAACTGTAAGGAAACAGAAGTCTACCTGTCCCGGCAAGTAAGGAATGGTGGAGGAGGAGCAAACACACACACACACACACAAGCCAAACACTTCATAATGGGATGTGTTGAGCTGAATTCACCAGATCTTGGTGATCGTGTCTAGTGTGCTGGATACTAATTTTGTTATCGATACACCTTTGAAACAGGCTAAAAAAAAATGTATAACTATGAACAAATCCACAAGGGCCGTGACGAGGGTTCGAACCTACATCCGAGAAGATCCCAGACGCTGCCTTAATCGACTGAGCTACGACATGGTCAAAAGAATTGCAACCGGGAAATCATCCTGATTTATAAACGGATCCTGCAGTCTCTCCGAGACACAAACCTACGTCCGATCCTCCAGGACGTAGGTTCGAACCCTCGTGACGGCCCTTGTGGATTTGTTTATTGTGTTTCTGTGTGTAATGTAGCTCGAGTCCCAGACTGATCAAGTACTTCAGAAATATGCTTGTTCCACCTTATATAGAAGGAAGGGAACTATCAGGGAGAAAGTGCCAAGCCATTACGACTATATAGCACTGGGAAAGGGTCAGGATAAGGATTTTGGGATGGGACGGTGGGAAGGAATGGTGCCCAACCACTTGGACGGTCGGGAATTGAACGCCGACCTACATCAAGCGAGACCGTCGCTCTACCGTCCAACCCAAGTGGTTGAGCACCTTATATAGAGAGCGTAGCACAAATCTCCCCCACCCTTAAGGAATTTAAGAATAAAGTAATGTTCACAAACGTTAGGACAGTAAAGAAAATAGTAATGAAAAATTGCATTGATTCTTTTGGTAGATGTTTGTACCTTTGAAAGATTTGTGATAAAGTCTTATATTGGCCAATCGGGAAAATCCTTGCCCAAACGTTTGAGTCAGCTCCAGTAGAGTGTCTGGTCAGGGCAGGTATGCAATGCAGTGTTCGGTCCCCCCCCCCCCCCCCGGGGGAGATTTCAAACATCCGTTGGACTGGCATATTGAAAAAGTCTTTATATAACAAGGCTTTTTGTCGACAGAAATATAATTGAATCTAGCCTAATTAGTGATAGTAATAATACAGTGAATATTAAACCAGGGGGTTTAATGAGCTCAATTAATGTTTAGTTAATAGAATGATACGAATGTTTTGAAGTGAATGAAGTGAAGTTTTAATGAGTGAATGAATGAATGATTCATTCATAAATGAATGAATGAAGTTTTAATGAGCTCAATTAATGTTTGGTTAATAGAATGATAGGAATGTTTTGAAGTGAAGTTTTAGTGAGTGAATGAATGAATGAATGAAGTTTTAATGAGCTCAATTAATGTTTAGTTAATAGTTTGTTTAGTTAATACTAAATGTTTAATGTTTAATGTTAATGTAATAATAATTTTTTTTTTAGTTAATACGAGTTATTTCCAGAGTTATCCGCTGTTTGTGCAAAACAAAATTTCTTATCTTGTTTCATTGCTCGTTGCAGATTGCTTCATAGGGGGTTTGCTTAATACACTATCTGTCTACATACTTGTAAAGAGACATATACCGTGTTGGTATTCCAACCTTTGTTTACGTACGATTTGTCTTCTAATTCTTATTAGAAGAAAAACATGTAGTGTACATGAATTTATGTACACCACCTTGTTCATAGTTTAATTTCTTTATAAATAAAGTTGTGTGTGTATATATATATATATATATATATATATATATATATATATATATATATATATATATATATATATATATATATATATATATATGATCCAGCCGGCCATCCCAGTGGAAGGGATTTGGCTGCATGTTTATCACAAGAGCGACTATTGAAGAGCTCCTATCAGAAGACGGGGTTGAATTTTATGTTCGAACCACGAAACTATGAATGGAAGTTAAAAACGTCTCCTGAATGGCCAAGCAGGACTGGAGCTTAGGACCGAATTTTACTACGTGGCTTTAGGGCCGTGTTCGCCCAAGCTGTCTGGGGTCGATCCCCCAGAGACGCATTCTGGATCTTTTTTCTCGAACGGTGTAGTGAAGAATCTGGATTTTCCGACTCTTAAAATCAATATTTACTATTCTAGATTTTGCGTAAAGTTAGGGGGATAGAGTCACTTTAGATTAGCGGTTTGAATTATGTTGCTTTTGAAGACCTGGACTAGGATTCGTCAAGCATTTATAGGCAACCACTTACGAAACCTGTACATCTTTGCTCAATGGTTGGCGGTTTTGTTTACAGTTAGTAAACAGTTCTTGAGCTTGGAAGCACTTCAAGGTTGTTTATAACACCCTCGACTTTCACAGCCTTGAGTTTTGAAGTTTCCAAAGCTCGTATAAACTGTTTAATAAATGTAAACAAAGCCACCATGATTGAGGAAAGATGTACAGGTTTCGTATGTGTGGATGCGTAAATGCTTGACGAATCCTGACGCAGATACACAAGGATATCACAATAACGTGATATCCTTGAAGACCCAGGTCTTCATGACAATATAATCCAAACATCAAATCTAACGTAACTCTAAATCTAAATATACACAAACAATATAATACATGATATTGATTTAGATTTTAGAAAATCTTTTTTGTTACTATTACACCGTTATGGAAAACAGAAAATCCTGAATATGTGTCTTTAGGGGGACAACCTTAGACAGCTCCCCCCCCCCATCAACACCCCCCCCCTCCCCCTCCCCCTCCAACTTCATCTATTCACCCCCTATGTGCATGGGCACACACACACACACACACACACACACACACACACACACACACACACACACACACACACACACACACACACACACACACACACACACATACGCACACACACACACTTGTATCCCAAATGATACAAGGTACCATTTGGGAGATGAAATACTTCAAGAGTCAGAGAGAGAGAAAGACCTGGGGGTTGATATCACGCCAGACCTGTCCCCTAAAGCTCATATCAAGAGGATAACATCAGCGGCATATGCCAGGTTGGCTAACATAAGAACGGCATTTAGAAACTTGTGTAAGGAATCTTTCAGAACATTATATACCACATATGTCAGACCAATCCTGGAGTATGCGGCTCCAGCATGGAGTCCATATCTAGTCAAGCATAAGACTAAACTGGAAAAGGTTCAAAGGTTCCCACCAGACTAGTACCCGAGCTGAGAGGTATGAGCTACGAGGAGAGACTACGGGAATTAAACTTCACTTCGCTGGAAAACAGAAGAGTTAGGGGGACATGATCACCACATTCAAGATTCTCAAGGGAATTGATAGGGTAGATAAAGACAGGCTATTTAACACAAGAGGCACACGCACTAGGGGACACAGGTGGAAACTGAGCGCCCAAATGAGCCACAGAGATATTAGAAAGAACTTTTTTAGTGTCAGAGTGGTTGACAAATGGAATGCATTAGGAAGTGATGTGGTGGAGGCTGACTCCATACACATTTTCAAATGTAGATATGATAGAGCCCAATAGGCTCAGGAACCTGTACACATGTTGACTGACAGTTGAGAGGCGGAACCAAAGAGCCAGAGCTCAACCCCCGCAAGCACAATTTGGCGAGTACACACACACACACACACACACACACACACACACACACACACACACACACACACACACACACACACACACACACACACACACACACACACACACACACACACCAGGGGCCTCGTAGCCTGGTGGATAGCGCGCAGGACTCGTAATTCTGTGGCGCGGGTTCGATTCCCGCACGAGGCAGAAACAAATGGGCAAAGTTTCTTTCACCCTAAGTGCCCCTGTTACCTAGCAGTAAATAGGTACCTGGGAGTTAGTCAGCTGTCACGGGCTGCTTCCTGGGGTGTGTGTGTGTGTGTGTGTGGTGTGGAAAAAAATAGTAGTTAGTAAACAGTTGATTGACAGTTGAGAGGCGGGCCGAAAGAGCAAAGCTCAACCCCCGTAAAAACACAACTAGTAAACACACACACACACACACACACACACACACACACACACACACACACACACACACACACACACACACGCATCACCCACACACACACCACGCACACACTACACTCAAACAACCACACTCACAACCCGTACACAACATACACCCACAAGGCCCGAAGGACTTGATAACGGTCCGGGACTTGCCCATGATATAGAACTTGAGGAAGGTTCAAGACTTGACAAGAAGTCTCACCAGGGCGGTCTCTCACATAGCCCCCCCCCCTCACATGTAAATACATATTATTTATCCGTAGAATAATACATATATGAATACTATGTTATTCAATAATAAAAACCATAGCCTTCTTTATCTATCACCTTAATGCATATTTTAAAACATGGTCAAAATATTAAATATATCGCTAAGCGTCGTCAAATGAACGCACATGTCACTTTGCATATATTAAGATGGAGGCGTTGATGGCTCACAGGTGGTGCTGAGTGCACGCTAACACAGCTTAATAGATCAACGTGTCTCGCGCCACTACTCATTACTGGTCCCTGGGGGAACCGGTTTACAGGTAAAACTCGCTCTGGAGGTTTACCTTCAGTATGGAGAACATTATTACTATTCTTTGTTTTATATGTACAACTGATTTTTTTTTTAGGTATGTGGGTATGTTTGGGTAGTGATGGAAGTATGTGGGTATGTTTGGGTAGTGATAGAAGTATGTGGGTATGTTTGGGTAGTGATAGAAGTATGTGGGTATGTTTGGGTAGTGATGGAAGTATGGGGGAATGATAGAAGTATGTGGGTATGTTTGGGTAGTGATAGAAGTATGTGGGTATGTTTGGGGTAATGATAGAAGTATGTGGGTATGTTTGGGTAGTGATAGAAGTATATGCGTATGTTTGGGGGTAGTGATAGAAGTATGTGGGTATGTTTGGGTAGTGATAGAAGTATGTGGGTATGTTTGGGTAATGATAGAAGTATATGGGTATGTTTGGGGGTAGTGATAGAAGTATGTGGGTATGTTTGGGTAGTGATAGAAGTATGTTTGGGTAGTAATAGAAGTATGTGGGTATGTTTGGGGGGTAGTGATAGAAGTATGTGGGTTTGTTTGGAGGTAGTGATAGAAGTATGTGGGTATGTTTGCGGGATAAGATAGAAGTATGTGGGTATGTTTGGGGGTAGTGATAGAAATATGTGGGTATGTTGGGGGTAGTGATAGAAGTATGTGAGTATGTTTGGGAACTATTAAATGCATGTGGGGTATGTTTTGTAAATTACTGAAGTATGCGGGGGTATGTTTTGTAACTTAGTGTTCATTAAGTTCGTATACTTCATTTGGTATGCAACCCACACTATCCTGTGAGTAGTAGCGAACCTCATACCCATCCTGTGAGTCGTAGTGGAAACCACGTCAATTTTGTGAGCACTACTGGATCTCATACCCACTCCTGTGAGTTGTAGTGGAACCGATACCTATCCTGTGAGTACTTGTGGAACCCATTTACTCATCCTATGAGCACTGGTGGAACTCATATCCATCGTGTGAGGCGTGGTGGTACTCATGCCTATCCTGTGAGCAGTGATGGAATCCATGCCTATCCTGTGAGTAGTAGCGAACCTCATACCCATCCTGTGAGCAGTATTGACCCCCATAACCATCCTGTGAGCAGTAGTGAACCTCATACCCATCCTGTGAGCAGTATTGACCCCCATAACCATCCTGTGAGCAGTAGTGAACCTCATACCCATCCTGTGAGCAGTAGTGAACCTCATACCCATCCTGTGAGCAGTATTGAACCTCATAACCATCCTGTGAGCAGTATTGAACCTCATACCCATCCTGTGAGCAGTAGTGAACCTCATACCCATCCTGTGAGCAGTAGTGAACCTCATACCCATCCTGTGAGCAGTAGTGAACCTCATACCCATCCTGTGAGCAGTAGTGAACCTCATACCCGTCCTGTGAGCAGTAGTGAACCCCATACCCATCCTGTGAGCAGTAGTGAACCTCATACCCATCCTGTGAGCAGTAGTGAACCCCATACTCATCCTGTGAGCAGTATTGAACCTCATACCCATCCTGTGAGCAGTATTGAACCTCATACCCATCCTGTGAGCAGTAGTGAACCTCATACCCGTCCTGTGAGCAGTAGTGAACCTCATACCCATCCTGTAAGCAGTCCTGGATCCTCCATATCCATCCTGTCAGCAGTAGTGGACCCCCGCCCCCCCCTCGCTTCATGCAGGTCGGCGTTCAATCCCCCAACCGTCCAAGTGGTTGGGCACCATTCCTTCCTTCCTCCCGTCCCATCCCCAAATCCTTATCCTGACCCCTTCCCAGTGCTATATAGTCGTAATGGCTTGGTGCTTTCTCCTGAAAACTCCCTCCCTCCCCCCCCCTCCACCAAACGCATTCTGTTAGTAATAGTGGATCTCACACTTATGCAGTAAGGGGGCAGTGCCCCCCCCCCATCCCCATCCTGAGAGCATTAGTGGGAAAGCTTATAAGGGGCACGTAATGGGTTTAGGTACCTGACCTTCCCATTTATTTTAGGTAAGCAAGTTACAGCGCTGATGAGCTAGTTACAAAACCAATTTAACGCGAACCATTAGTGTGTTCATTGTTTGTCAAACTCGTATCACCTTGACGTCAAGATAACCCGTAACTCAAATACTGTTAGCCAATTACATACAATCTTAACTTTCTAATTGAAAGTTCAAACGCAATCTAAAACGCCGCAGTTAAGATCTCCAAGTATTTGGAGATCTGAGATATATTTGGTTATATTGTATGATTGTACTCTGAATTAGATAGTTTTGTCGTAGTGATTTGGGAGTTCGACCAAGCGCAAGTTCGACCTATTCCGAACTTTCCTGTGAGGACGTAAGGGCGCATATATACCTCTTAAAAGGTGGATACCTCCGCTATACCTCTTAAGGGCATTACCTATGAAGCAAACTCGTTGCTTCACAGGTCAGTCCAGCTTGACCGAGGGTGACCCTCTCGCGCAAGCGTGAGCCGGCAATGTATCACCCACAATTACCTTTTGGAGTCGAGATTTCACTTCGCACGATTTTTGCTGATGTTTTTGATCTTGGTAGTACAGGCGGGAGTCTCCGTGAGGGCCGGAGCTGACAACTCAGACGGGGGGAGTTTCTTGATCATTTCTTACCGTTAAACACGCTTGAGTCGCAGCGAAATTTTAAATTTTTAAAATTTTGCCCCGAGGGGGGAGTTTATTGGGCAGCGCCACTCATCCTGTGAGTGGACACACCGCCATAGTGACAGTATTGGGCAGCGCCACTCATCCTGTGAGTGGACACACCGCCATAGTGACAGTATTGGGCAGCGCCACTCATCTTGTGAGTGGACACACCGCCATAGTGACAGTATTGGGCAGCGCCACTCATCCTGTGAGTGGACACACCGCCATAGTGACAGTATTGGGCAGCGCCACTCATCCTGTGAGTTTTACACACCGCCATAGTGACAGTATTGGGCAGCGCCACTCATCCTGTGAGTGGACACACCGCCATAGTGACAGTATTGGGCAGCGCCACTCATCTTGTGAGTGGACACACCGCCATAGTGACAGTATTGGGCAGCGCCACTCATCCTGTGAGTGGACACACCGCCATAGTGACAGTATTGGGCAGCGCCACTCATCCTGTGAGTGGACACACCGCCATAGTGACAGTATTGGGCAGCGCCACTCATCCTGTGAGTGGACACACCGCCATAGTAACAGTATTGGACAGCACCACTCATCTTGTGAGTGGACACACCGCCATAGTGACAGTATTGGGTAGCGCCACTCATCTTGTGAGTGGACACACCGCCATAGTGACAGTATTGGGCAGCGCCACTCATCTTGTGAGTGGACACACCGCCATAGTGACAGTATTGGGCAGCGCCACTCATCTTGTGAGTGGACACACCGCCATAGTGACAGTATTGGGTAGCGCCACTCATCCTGTGAGTGAACACACCGCCATAGCAGCATGTACAACACTCCCCAATAGGAAGAAAACCCGCTGGGTTGTGTTGATGATGTTTGTTAAGGTTGAGTTGGCTCATGTTAAGGCTTACCCCGACTATTGGCTTTCCTGTAACACAACCCGCCAAGCGACTTACAACCAGGTCCTCGGTTACTGCTGGGTGAACAGTTAAGGAGCGAAGTTTGTGGACTCCTCTTTGACCAGAGGTTCGAACCCCGGCCGACATCGCCCTGCGAGAGTTGGAGCACACACACACACACACACACTCAGAGGGGCCGGTGGCTGAGCGGACAGCACGCTGGACGTGTGATCCTGTGGTCCCGGGTTCCATTCCGGGTGCCGGCGAGAAACAATGGGCAGAGTTTCTTTGACCCTGATGTCCCTGTTACCTAGCAGTAATTAGGTACCTGGGAGATAGTCATCTGCCACGGGCTGCTTCCTGGGGTGTGTATGAGGCGTGGGAAAAAATTAGTAGTTAGTAACAGTTGATTGACAGTTGAGAGGCGGGCCGAAAGAGCAGAGCTCAATCCCCGCAAGCACAACTAGGTGAATACAACTAGGTGAATACACACACGACTTACCACACACACACACACACACACACACACACACACACACACACACACACACACACACACACACACACACACACACACACACACACACACACACACAGACACACACACACACACACACACTAGTACCCGAGCTGAGAGGTATAAGCTACGAGGAGAGACTGCTGGAATTGAACCTCACTTCGCTGGAAGACAGAAGAGTTAGGGGGGACATGATCACTACATTCAAGATTCTCAAGGGAATTGATAGGGTAGGTAAAGACAGGCTATTTAACACTTGGGGCACTTGCACAAGGGGACACAGGTGGAAACTGAGCGCCCAAATGAGCCACAGGGATATTAGAAAGAACTTTTTTAGTGTCAGAGTGGTTGACAAATGGAATGCATTAGGAAGTGATGTGGTGGAGGCTGGCTCCATACACAGTTTCAAGTGTAGATATGATAGAGTCCAATAGGCTCAGGAATCTGTACACCAGTTGATTGACGGTTGAGAGGCGGGACCAAAGAGCCAGAGCTCAACCCCCGCAAGCACATCTAGGTGAGTACACACACACACACACACACACCAGTAGATTGAGGTTGAGAGGCGGAACCAAAGAGCCAAAGCTCAACCCCCGCAAACACAACTAGGTGAATACACAGATGAGATATGACGAGATGAAGTGAATGGGAATACCATACCAATAATAGGGGGCCTCGTAGCCTGGTGGATAGCGCGCAGGACTCGTAATTCTGTGGCGCGGGTTCGATTCCCGCACGAGGCAGAAACAAATGGGCAAAGTTTCTTTCACCCTGAATGACCCTGTTACCTAGCAGTAAATAGGTACCTGGGAGTTAGTCAGCTGTCACGGGCTGCTTCCTGGGGGTGGAGGCCTGGTCGAGTACCGGGCCGCGGGGACACTAAAGCCCCAAAATCATCTCAAGATAACCTCAAGATAACCTAACCATGGGCAACAGAATTTAGAAAAAAAAAGACTGTACAAGATATGGTGGATTACGTCACCCAGAAGTGCGAGGAAGCTGCAGACAGATTTATCCCAGCCCAAAAGGAGAAAAAATTCAAGCAACAGAAGAATCTATGGTTCACTCAGGAATGTACGGTAGGGAAGCAATTGAGTACAATAACTTGGAGAAACTACAGAAATAACAGAACACCGGAGAACAGGGAGAGATACCAGAGGGCCAGGAATGAGTACCTCAGAGTGAGGAGGGAAGCAGAGAGACAGTTTGAAAATGACATCGCGAGTAAAGCCAAGACCCAACCAAAGCTGCTCCACAGCCACATCAGGAGGAACACAGCAGTGAAGGAACAAGTGATGAAACTGAGAAAAGACGAGAACAGATACTCAGAGAATGACAAGGAGGTGTGTGAAGAACTCAACAAGATATTCCAGGATGTCTTCACAATAGAGTAAGCAGAAGCCCTTGTACTAAGAGAGGAGGCGACCAACCAAGCAACCTTGGAGGAATTTGATCTCACCAGTGATGAGGTCAAAAGGAATCTGTTGGAGCTGAATGTGACAAAGGCTGTTGGGCCTGACAGAATCTCATCACGTATAATAAAATAAGGTGCAGAAGCACTAAGTGTGTCACTCTCTATGGTGTATAACAGGTCACTGGAAACCGGAGACTTACCGGAAAGTTGGAAGCTAATGTGGTCCCAATATACAAAAAGGGTGACAGGCAAGAGACACTGAACTACAGGCCGGTTTCCCTAACTTGTATACCATGCAAGGTGATGGAGAAGATCGTGAGGAAAGGCTCGTAGAGCATCTGGAGGCAAATAACTTTGTAACACACCACCAACATGGGTTCAGGGATGGTAAATTGTGCCTCACAGGTTTAATAGAATTCTATAACTAGGTAACAAAAATCAGACAGGAAAGAGAAGGGTGGGCAGACTGCATTTTCCTGGACTGCTAGAATGCCTTTGACATAGTACCCCATAAGATGCTGTTACAAAAGTTGGAAAAACAGGCAGGAGTAAAAGGTAAATTGCTTCAGTGAATAAAGGAGTATCTAAGCAACAGGAAACAGCGAGTATGTTTGAGGGAGAAGACATCAGAGTGGGAGAGATGTCACCAGTGGAGTCCCACAGGGCTCTGTACTTGGTCCCATCTTGTTTCTGATATATGTAAATGACCTTCCAGAGGGTATAGACTCATTCCTCTCAATGTTTGCTGATGATACAAAAATTATGAGAAGAATCAAGACAGATGAAGATAGACAGAGACTACAGGACGACCTGGACAAACTGGAGGAATGGTCTAGAAAATGGCTACTAAAGATCAACTCAGGAAAGTGTAAAGTAATTAAATTAGGCGAAGGGAGCAGGAAGCTGAACACAAGGTACCGTCTGGGAGGTGAAATCCTGTAAGAGTGAAATAGAGAGAAAGATCTGTGGGTTGATATCACACCCCACAGTTGAGAGGCGGACCAAAGTGCCAAAGCTCAACCCCCGCAAGCATAACTAGGTGAGTATACACACAAGACACACACACACACACACACACACACACACACACACACACACACACACACACACACACACACACACACACACACACACACACACACACACACACACACACACACATACACACACACACACACACGCTGCCTGTAGAAATAGATCCCACCTGCTTATCATGAGGGACTTCAATCACGGAAGGATAGACTGAGAGTACAGGGAACTGCATGGAGGTGAGGATACGTGGAGAGCTAAACTATTGGAGGTGGCGACAAGAAACTTCTTAAGCCAGCATGTCAGGGAACCCACAAGGATGAGAGGAAACGATGAACCAGCGAGACTTGACCTAGTCTTCACTCTGAACGACTCCAACATAAGGGATATCGGTTTCTGGGTCCCAGTGGGAATGAGCGACTACAATGTACTGACGTTTGAGTATCTGGTTGAAGAAGAGTTAAGAAACTCGAGGAGAGGAACTAAAAACAAAAGGCTGGCATTGCGAAGGGAAACTATGAGGAGATGAGAAATTCCTAACAGATATAACATAGGAAACAGAGCTCAGGGGAAAGACGGCCCAAGACATGATACACTTATGTAAAAGTGTCAGGAGGTCGCAGACAAGTTTGTCCCAGTCCAAAAGGAAAACAACGAAATGCCGAAGAGAAATCCATGGTTTAATCAGAGATGTAGGCTAGCTAAGCAGCAAAGTAAAAGGGCGTGGAGAAACTATAGGAATAACAGGACACTTGAGAACAGAGAAAGATACCAGAGTGCCAGGAATGAATATGTCAGGATGAGAAGAGAGGCAGAAGGGCATTACGAAAATGACATCGCAAGCAAGGCAAAGACTCAGCCTAAATTGCTGCACAGCCACATCAGGAGAAAAACAACAGTAAAGGAACAGGTAATAAAATAGAGAATAGGGGCAGACAGATTCACTACAAACGACGAGGAAGTGTGCGAGGAACTAAATAAGAAATTCCAGGAAGTCTTCACATTAGAGCAAGGGGAGGTTCCAGAGTTAAGAGAGGGAATAGTTAACCAGGAACCACTAAAAGAGTTTGAGATTTCCAGTGGGGATGTAAGGAAGCTCTTGCTAGAGTTGGATGTGACAAAGGCTATAGGCCCAGATGGAATCTCTTGGATACTAAAGAAAGGAGCAGAAGCACTGTGCCTGCCACTCTCCATAGTGTATAACAAATCACTGGCAACAGGAGAATTGCCAAAAATTTGGAAGACGGCTAATGTAGTCCCGATATTCAAGAATGGGAAATAGAAAGGGGGCACTGAACTACAGGCCAGTGTCCCTAACTTGCATACCATGCAAGCTGATGGAGAAGATTGTGCGAAAAAAGCTAATGGAACATCTGGAGCGAAAGAACTTTGTAACACAGCATCAACATGGGTTCAGAGATGGCAAGTCCTGCCTCAAAGGACTAATTGAATTCTACGACCAAGCAACAAAAATCAGGCAAGAAAGAGAAGGGTGGGCAGACTGCATATTTTTGGAATGCCAGAAAGCCTTTGACACAGTACCACACAAGAGGCTAGTGTAAAAGCTGGAGATGCAGGCAGGAGTGAAAGGGAAGGTATTCCATTGGATAAAGGAGTACGTAAGCAACAGAAGACAGCAAGTCACTGTGAGGGAGAAGGTTTCAGATTGGCGAGACGTCACCAGTGGAGTCTTGGAGGGTTCAGTCCTTGGACCTATACTGTTTCTGATATATATAAATGATCTCCCAGAGGGTATAGAATCGTTCCTCTCATTGTTTGCTGATGATGCAAAAATTATGAGGAGGATTAAAACAGAGGAAGATAGTAGGAGGCTACAAGATGACCTAGACAGACTGAATGAATGGTCCAACAAATGGCTACTAAAGTTCAACCCGAGTAAATGCAAGGTAATGAAACTAGGCGGTGGAAACAGGAGGCCAGACACAGGATACCGAATGGGAGATGAAGTACTTCATGAAACGGACAGAGAGAAAGATCTAGGAGTTGATATCACACCAAACCTGTCTCCTGAAGCCCACATAAAACAGAATTACATCTGCGGCATATGCGAGGCTGGCTAACATCAGAACAGCCTTCAGGAACCTGTGTAAGGAATCATTCAGAATCTTGTATACCGCATATGTAAGACCAATCCTGGAGTATGCGGCCCCAGCATGGAGCCCGTACCTTGTCAAGCACAAGACGAAGCTGGAAAAAGTTCAGAGGTATGCCACTAGGCTAGTCCCAGAACTAAGAGGCATGAGTTACGAGGAAAGGCTGCGTGAGTTGCACCTTACGACTTTGGAAGACAGAAGAGTAAGGGGGAGACATGATCACTACCTACAAAATTCTCAGAGGAATTGACAGGGGTAGATAGGGAAAAACTTTTTAACACGGGTGGTACGCGAACAAGGGGACACAATTGGAGACTTGAATACCCAAATGAGCCAAAGGAAGGTTAGAAAGAACTTTTTCAGTGTCAGAGTAGTTAACGGATGGAATGCATTAGGCAGTGATGTGGTGGAGGCTGACTCCATACACAGTTTCAAATGTAGATATGATAAGAGCCCAGTAGGCTAAAGAATCTGTACACCAGTTGATTGACGGTTGAGAGGCGGGACCAAAGAGCCATAGCTCAACCCCAGCAAGCACAACTAGGTGAGTATAAGTAGGTGAGTACACACATTCAGAATATAGCCATAGAATGGTTGCTAAAGTTGTGCCCAGTAATACAAGGAGAATAAGATGAACAAAGAATGTCTGAAGCAATATACAGCTCCTCGGACAGAAGCACCTGAGAGCTCACATCACACTAAGTTTCTCCTCCCTCAAGCTCACAAGATGGCTGGGTCTCTGGACACAGAGAGCCACGGTGCCAGCCTCACAGGACGAGCTATGCCTTATTAGGTTACAGCCACAGACCAGTGTTGGTCGGTGGCACAGAGACCTTTAATTAATTCGGGCAGTCTTTGACTGCACCATGGCTGACAGTAGCCCATATGCTCTAAAGAAAACAACAAATTTTGGTGCACATATTTACCTCAAATGGAAACCTGAGGTAAAATTCGTCTCACAATATTGGGACCGTTCGATGATCAAACGGAGATAATACCTACCTGTCACACCAAGGTTCAGGGTTCGAATCCCGGGACGGCCCGGGGATTATTTGCTCATGAATCTGTTCTGTGTTGTGTAAGTTCTTTCTTCTGGTGGATCCTCTGATACCGAGGCGATGGACGAGTGTTTATGACTGCAATGTTGGCTTCAGCAAGGTTATATCCACTGTGTTTAGCATCTGCTTTGTTATATCTCAGTGATTTAACACAGGTGGAAAACAGGTGTTTAACATCTCACAAACCTTATTAGATTTGTGCCTTAACACTGTGCTAGATAATATATTCCAGTGGTATAAAGTCTTGTCAATGTTGACATTTCCTCTCTTCCACTGGATCGTGTAAGATTACTCCCCCACATACACACACACGGGTATCCGAGCCTGATGCGGTACACCTCTATTTTCCCAGTGTTCCGTTTTAACCTAATAAGTGGTTCATAATTCGTGTAATTGTTGTACCATCCCGCAGAGCCTGACGCTGCACCTGCTGCAGGTTGGTCACTGTACATCTTCCGCATTGATCTGCCTCATAATTACACACAGAAATCACAAAGGCGTCATACACCTTGGATTTGTTTACCTCTTAATTGTTTTCCTAATACGTGCTAGGCTCGATCGTATGTAAATATGTACATTCCGACGTTTAGCTGCTATTCTTGGCAGCCTTACCTGCAGTGCCATTCACCAATATCCCCCCTAAATGTCTTGGCCACCCAGTTGATGAGTATTCGACGACCTTGACGTCTGAGTGTGTGCACAAGCGCTTGCCGGTGAATGAAACTTGTTAACTCAGTGGGCGCAGTCTAACATTGCCTGAATTGATGAAATATTTGTGTTGAGAGCCGAGTGGGGGGGGGGTAACACGAGCTAAAACACAGTCATGCCATATTCAGCCTGTCGATGGCACAGTGCCTGTCTGTCCGAGGGCCAGAGGTCGACCCGGGGCAGATGATAGATGGATCTAGGTAAATATCCCGTCCAATGTACAATTCTTATTGGCTTTTGTCCGAATTTACATAAAGCAAATATCATTCTGATTCGCCAGGCTGGTTAGGTTTTGGGCGGTCGTATGGAGATCCATTTCGGAAGAGCGAGCATACTTATTTGTGGTAATGTTGGTAATGTTTGTTTCTCTAGAGCGAGACGGCTTCGTTTCCTGCGAAGTCTATGTTCCGTCCTCGATGGTTTATATGGTTGGGCATCGTTCCTTCACTAAACCTCATGTCCCAGTTCCTTGTCCTCATGTCCCAGTTCCTTGTCCTCATGTCCCAGTTCCTTGTCCTCATGTCCCAGTTCCTTGTCCTCATGTCCCAGTTCCTTGTCCTCATGTCCCAGTTCCTTGTCCTCATATCCCAGGTAATTATCCTCATGTCCCAGCTCCTTGTCCTCATGTCCCAGTTCCTTGTCCTCATATCCCAGGTAATTATCCTCATGTCCCAGCTCCTTGTCCTCATGTCCCAGTTCCTTGTCCTCATGTCCCAGCTCATTCTCCTCATGTCCCAGCTCCTTGTCCTCATATCCCAGCTCCTTTTCCTCATGTCCCAGCTCCTTGTCCTCATGTCCCAGCTCCTTGTCCTCATGTCCCAGCTCCTTGTCCTCATATCCCAGCTCCTTGTCCTCATGGCCCAGTTCCTTGTCCTCATGTCCCAGCTCCTTGTCCTCATGTCCCAGCTCCTTGTCCTCATGTCCCAGCTCCTTGTCCTCATATCCCAGCGCCTTGTCCTCATATCCCAGGTAATTGTCCTCATGTCCCAGCTCCTTGTCCTCATGTCCCAGTTCCTTGTCCTCATGTCCCAGCTCCTTGTCCTCATGTCCCAGCTCCTTGTACTCATGTCCCAGCTACTTGTCCTCATATCCCAGGTAATTGTCCTCATGTCCCAGCTCCTTGTCCTCATATCCCAGCTCCTTGTTCTCATGTCCCAGCTCCTTGTCCTCATTGTGGGAACCGACCTGTGAGATTTATATTTATTTAATTTATATGAATTAATATTTACGTTAATTTATATACTTCGATAGCAATTTGTATAATGATAAGTGGACTGTATTTCTGCAATAATCTCAATCTCACATATCGATCCTCTACACATTAGGGGGGTTTATTAAATTTATATATGCAGCCAATCAAACTACAGTAATAGACTACATACATTGAAGAGGTTCCTTATCTTATAGTACAGCAGGTTAGTCCACCAGGTATAACTAGGGTGTAGACACCAAATTATCCTCTTTGAGGTAGCTTCCATCACCCAGTAACTGATGCACAAAGCCTTGCTTCCTCGTCTTGACCTGTTAAAAGGGCGCTAGCTGTAAAGCCAGATACCTATATATGACAAGCTATATCAGAGAAAATACTGTACATGGAACATTGAAGACCTGGCTTAATTACCTTTAGTATGAGGCGATTTCGTGATCTAACCGATTCACCCTACCCAATGACATTAATGGCCACTAATGATAGATATACGGGTTTCGGAAAGACACTTAACTTGAATTTGTTGACAGCGTGTGATAATGGTACACCTTTGGTTTCCATAACACTTCGTCCAAGTAAAATTAACAGGAGCCGAATTTGCTCCCTGCGCCTCTGGTCTCAATAATGTCTAACACTCCATACTATTGACGCTACTGGCCGACATTGTCCAGATATGATAGGAGCCGAATTTGCTCCACACGTCTTGGAGGTGACACAACAACACCTGTCTAACACTCCATACTATTGACGCTACTGGCCGACATTGTCCAGATATGATAGGAGCCGAATTTGCTCCACACGTCTCGGAGGTGACACAACAATGGCTGCCCTCCTTCCCCCTGACGCCTGGCTTACATTGTCCAGATGTCAGAAGTTGATAGAAGGGTCACATTTACTCTACTTTAATATTGATAATTAAGTTAATTTATATGAGATGTTTTTCTGATGGTAAAGTCCAAAGACTAATGTATTTAAGAATAATTCCCAGCAGAATAGCTGGTGAATTTATAATGGTATGTGGTGATGATATCCCGTTTTCTTTAGACGGTAATTCCACTACAAGTTACGTTTTCTATGGGTAACTTGTTGGTAATACAGCAGCAATTATTATCTGTCTGTATGATATATTAAATGGTGTCGGATTTTCCGACACTCATGTCCCAGCTACTTGTCCTAATATCCCAGCTCCTTGTCCTCATATTCCAACTCCTTGTCCTCATATCCCAGCTCCTTGTCCTCATATCCCAGCTCCTTGTCTTCATATTCCAGCTCCTTGTCCTCATATCCCAGCTCCTTGTCCTCATAACCCGGCTCCTTGTCCTCATAACCCGGCTCCTTGTCCTCATATCCCAGCTCCTTGTCCTCATATCCCAGCTCCTTGTCCTCATATCCCAGCTCCTTGTCCTCATATCCCAGCTCCTTGTCCTCATAACCCTTCGAAGTTTGGGATATGTCCCAATAGTCATACTGGTTTAATGCTTTTCTTCTGATAATTTCTCTTGCTTTTCTTTCTTGGTCTTCTGCTCGGTGAAAGATTAGGGGAAGAAGGTAGTCTGAAGTGATCAAATGCAAACTATTGAGAGCTTCACAGTTCGGAAAACAGTGCATGGTTACAGTGTTGTGATATTCTAATGCATATGAGAATAATTTTGAGGCAATTAAGTGACTGGACCCTGCATTCTGGTGGATCCCAGACACCTGCCCTAACCGACTCGGCCACGATGGTACAGAAGACGACCAACCCGGAACTCTACTGATTTTTATGGGAGGTTCTGGAGGCCCACAACCGGAGCCCAACCCAGGGCTTAGTTGGGGGTGGGGTGGGGGGTGGTGGGTAAAAGTGTGAACACCAGTGTGAATAAGAGTGCAGAATACCCCCGTTGAAAAGCAGAGGTGCAACAGGTACTCTGAGAGAGAACTCTATCAACATCAGAGGCCCGAGACTGTTCAACACGCTTCCGCTACACATAAGGGGCATAACTGGCCGATCCCTCACAGTGTTCAAGAGAGAACTGGACAAGCACCCTCCAAAGGATACCTGATCAATCAGGCTGTGATTCATACGTCAGGCTGCGAGCAGCTGCGTCCAACAGCCTGGCTGACCAATCCAGCAACCAGGAGGCCTGGTCGACGACCGGGCCGCGGGGACGCTAAGCCCCGGAAGCACCTCAAGGTCAAGGTAACCTTGCCATGTGATCGGGTCGACTGTAAAACCCCTGGCTTTAAACACACACATTCCTCTCAATGTTTGCTGATGATGTCAAAATTGTGAGAAGAATCAAAACAGATGGATCAGACAGAGACTACAGGACGATTTGGACCAACTGGAGGAATGGTCTAGAAAATGGCTGCTAAAGTTCAACTCAGGGAAGTGTAAAGTAATGAAATTAGGCGAAGGGAGCAGAAGGTTGAACACAAGGTATCATGTGGGAGGTGAAATCCTGCAAGAGTCAAATAGAGAAAGATCTGGGGGTTGATATCACACCGAACCTGTCCCCAGAGGCCCACGTCAAAAGAATATCATCAGCGGCATATGCTAGACTGGCCAATATAAGAACTGCCTTTAGAAACTTGTGCAAGGAATCGTTCAGGACCCTGTATATTACTTATGTAAGACCAATCCTGGAGTATACAGCTCCAGCCTGGAGTCCATACCTAGTTACACACAAGATGAAGTTATAGAAGATTCAAAGGTATGCCACCAGACTGGTCCCGGAACTAAGAGGAATGAGCTACGAGGAAAGGTAAAGGGAGCTGAACCTCACATCCCTGGAAAACAGAAGAGTAAGGAGAGACATGATAACCACCTACAAAATTCTCAGAGGAATTGACAGGGTCGACAAAGACAAACTCTTCAGCACTAGTGGGACACGAACAAGGGGACACAGGTGGAAACTTAGTACCCAGATGAGCCATAGAGACGTCAGAAAGAATTTTTTCAGTGTCAGAGTAGTTAACATATAGAATGCATTAAGTAGTATTGTGGTGGAGGCTGACTCCATACACAGTTTCAAGTGTAGATATGATAGAGCCCAGTAGGCTCAGGAATCTGTACACCAGTTGATTGACAGTTGAGAGGCGGGACCAAAGAGCCAAAGCTCAACCCCCGCAAACACAACTAGGTGAGTACACCAACACACACACACACACACACACACATACACCAGTTGATTGACAGTTGAGAGGCGGGACCAAAGAGCCAAAGCTCAACCCCCTCAAGCACAAATAGGTGAGTACAAATAGGTGAGTACACACAGGATTAAAATGGAACCTGTATTGATGCATAATAAACTTTGTTTTTGTTTGAAATATTTGTTTAGCTGCTCTAATCTTCAAGTTTAAGTTCATGAAAATTCTTTGCTTTGATGGTCTCAGAGGTGGATAAAAGTTTGCATATTTACCTAAATTTACCTGAAAACTGAATTCTCTAGTGGTCTCGAAGGCTTTTCAAAGATACCCTTCAATGTTCCTGAGTTTTTTTCCCAGCAGAACTTTAAACTGAATTATTATCTTGTTATTCAGGGCTTCTACGGGCTCACCATAGCCCGTGCTACTTGGAACTTTTTGTTCCAAGTAGCGAATCTTAACAACAACAATCAGGGCTTTGGCGGGTAGGCGGTTCCATGGGTTTATTATCATATGTGTGTGGGAAAAGTCTCTCCTGTTTTCTGTCACTTTATAAGGATTACGAATCGATGTGTTGTATTGACTTATTGATGAACTCAAATAAAATTCAGAAACTTGATTCATAAGTGATTGAATTTATAAATGAGGTAAATAATGTACTGTAATTATGTGCAAACTAAAAGAAAGTCATAATGACAGTATTTACCTGACGGCCGTAATGTCTCTCTATTGGTCTCGACGAGGACAGGAAGTCGGCGGCTTGTAATCATTATAATTATCTGCTATTTGATCTAGATTTAGATTAAAAGCTACAAAAATTATTACAGTTGGGGCTGGAGCGAACAGGGGGGGGGGTTAATTACAGTCTTGGAAAAAAAATAATTTGTTATCACTTGGCAAAAACTTATTTTGAGGTCGTCTGGCAATGATAAATCATGAACAAATCCACAAGGGCCATGATAAGGGCTCGAACTTACACCCGAGATGATCCTAAACACTGCCTTAGTCGACTAGGCCACGACATGGTAAAAGAATTGCAACCGGGAATTCCACTGAATATACACAGATCGTGCAGCCTCTCCGAGACACAAACCAGAGTTTTATACAATTCCCCCATGCACTCGGGCTCTGCTAACAAGCTGTTCTACCTCTTCATTACACAGAAATCACAATTATAACTTCAGGTATAAATCGTGAAGTTTGTTTAACTAAGTTATACAATTTATATTAACCAAATTCAATTTTGTTTGCTAACTCTAACCACTACTAACGAAAGTAATGGTGTGAGGTATTTTTTAATGACGATAATCGCTCTATAAACCAAACTAAGCGATTTCTCGCGAACAGAAGTGACAACACATTCTCTTGTGCCTGATGGAGGCGATTGTCGATATAAGTGCACACAATTAGATGAGCTGGAGTGCACTATTACGAGCACAATTCACAATTACGAGCCCAGTGGGCAAAATATGATCCAGTAACATTTAGTCAACGTTGGATCGAGTTTCTCAACATTTAAGAACTGTTAGATTAATGTTTTTTAACGTCTAAACATTGCTATATTGATCATATAAATGTTAGATTAGCGTTTTCAACGTTTAATCAATGCTGGATTAACGTTCTTAACTTTTTATTAACGTTGAACTAAAGTTTTTAACGTTTAATAGAGTTTCGAATGCTTATTCATTTGTCAGTGGATTGTGATTGTGTCCTACAATGTCTCCCATAAGAAAATGCTTCACTAATTGCTATTGTCTTTAACATTCAAAGAACTCTAATAATGTTCTCACAACATTAGTAACATTCCCACAACATTAAGAACGTTCCTAAAGCAATGATAATGTTCTCACAACATTAGTAACATTCCCACAACATTAAGAACGTTCCTAAAGCAATGATAATGTTCTCACAACATTAGTAACATTCCCACAACATTAGTAACGTTCCTAAAGCAATGATAATGTTCTCACAACATTAGTAACATTCCCAAAACATTAAGAACGTTTAGCAAATCTTTTGGAGCAATGCAGTGACTCGAATCAGAGTTGGGTACTCACAGCTGAACACCTTACTACCCTAGTACCACAACAAGATATAAGTTATACAAGACATGATATATGTTATACACCTGTGGGATTCCACTGAATCTCACAGGTGTACGGCTGGTATAGTCTCCAGGTCGATGGTTTGAGTTACCTCATTGCTCCATTATATTTTTTTTATTGATATATATCATATTAGTGTGATTTCTTTTGTATTAATAACGTTCCTACCCCATTAGTAACGTTCCCACAACGTTATGTGGGAATGTTGTGGTTACATCAACATCAGTTCCAAAAGGTTTTTTCTGGTCTCCAGCTTGTATGCAACCCGGGAGACTGTCACGGTGAGTGAGGAGACCGTCATTGTGACTGGGGTAGAGACTATCACTGTGGCTGCGGAGACCATCACGGTGACTGCGGAGACATCACGATGGCTGCGGAGACCATCACGGTGACTGCGGAGACCATTACGGTTGCTGCGGAGACTATCACGGTGGCTGCGGAGACCATCACGGTGATGTCGAGACCATCACTGTGGCTGCGGAGACCATCACGGTGATGTCGAGACCATCACGGTGGCTGCGGAGACCATCACGGTGGCTGCAAACACCATCACGGTGGCTGCAAACACCATCACAGTGGCTGCGGAGACCATCACGGTGGCTGCGGAGACCATCACGATGGCTGGGAACACCATTACGGTGGCTGCGGAGACCATCACGGCGGCTGCGCAGACTATCACGGTGGCTGCGGAGACCATCACGGTGGCTGCGGAGACCATCACGGTGACTGCGGAGACCATCACGATGGCTGCGGAGACCATCACGGTGACTGCGGAGACCATCACGGTGGCTGCGGAGACCATCACGGTGGCTGCGGAGACCATCACGGTGGCTGTGGAGACCATCACGGTGGCTGCGAACACCATCACGGTGGCTGGGGAGACCATCACGATGGCTGCGGAGACCATCACGGTGGCTGCAGAGACCATCACGGTGGCTGCGGAGACCTTCACGGTGGCTGCGGAGACCATCACAGTGGCTGCGGAGACCATCACGGTGACTGCGGAGACCATCACCATGGCTGTGGAGACCATCACGGTGGCTGCAGAGACCATCACGGTGGCTGCGGAGACCATCACGGTGGCTGCGGAGACCATCACGGTGGCTGCGGAGACCATCACGGTGGCTGCGGAGACCATCACGGTGACTGCGGAGACCATCACGGTGACTGCGGAGACCATCATGGTGACTGAGGAGACCATCACGGTGGCTGCGGAGACCATCACGGTGGCTGCGGAGACCATCACGGTGGCTGCGGAGACCATCACGGTGGCTGCGGAGACCATCACGGTGGCTGCGGAGACCATTACCGTGGCTGCGGAGACCATTACCGTAGCTGCGGAGATCATCACCATGCCTGCGGAGACCATCACGGTGGCTGCGGAGACCATCACGGTGGCTGCGGAGAACATCACGGTGGCTGCGGAGAACATCACGGTGGCTGTGGAGACCATCACGGTGGCTGCGGAGACCATCACAGTGGCTGCGGAGACCACGGTGGCTGCGGAGACCATCACAGTGGCTGCGGAGACCATCACGGTGGCTGCGGAGACCATCACGGTGGCTGCGTAGACCATCACGGTGGCTGCGGAGACCATCACGGTGGCTGCGGAGACCATCACGGTGGCTGCGGAGACCATCACAGTGGCTGCGGAGAACATCACGGTGGCTGCGGAGACCATCACGGTGGCTGCGAAGACCATCACGGTGGCTGCGGAGACCATCACGGTGGCTGCGGAGACCATCACGGTGGCTGCGGAGACCATCACGGTGGCTGTGGAGACCATCACGGTGGCTGCGGAGACCATCACGGTGGCTGCGGAGACCATCACAGTGGCTGCGGAGACCATCACGGTGGCTGCGGAGACCATCACGGTGGCTGCGGAGACCATCACGGTGGCTGCGGAGACCATCACGGTGACTGCGGAGACCATCACGGTGGCTGCGGAGACCATCACGGTTACTGCGGAGACCATCACGGTGGCTGCGGAGACATCACGGTAGTCGGGGAAGCAACAACACGCCACCTGGGGGCAAGAGCCACAAGCTCGACGGGAAGCAAATTACCACGTAACGCAAATTACAATACATCAAGTGTGACAAATAAATACATCTCTCTGATGTTTTTTTTTAGTTCGCATCATACATCGTTCAGTGCAACTAGTTGTTCATGCTGAAGAGATGCAATATATTTCTGACTGAAAGTGTTTGTATATATGTAACTGGTTCTCTCTCCTCCTCCCTCTCCTGTCTCTTTTACAGTCTCTCCAGAAGCCGATAATTCTTAAAGACTGGCACTCAGACCAATCCCAACTGGTCTATGACACTTCCTTACCACCTATGTGTCATCTTGAAAAGTTGGGTGTAAGTAGCCCCAAGTGCCTAGTCTCCATCCTTGGACATACAAACAAACAGGCATTTTCTTATATATAAGTATTGATATATTGATTTAATATATAGAGTATTAAAACTTGTCTACAAAGGAAAATAAAACAAGAAATATTTGACTTCTGAAAATATCCCACATTCACTGTTTTTTCATTACTCATCTCTTGTGTGTTTTAACCTCGCCTCCTGTAGCTAAAGTTCACCTTCTAGCCAGTGCTTGTACAGGAATATATATACCCCTCGAGGTGTATATATATATACACTGTTTACTTTAGTCCTGAACTATGTAAACTCGATGTATATAGGCCAAAAGTCGGGTCCCTTACAACCCTGTAAGATGGGTTGTATTGGCCATGCTGGGAATACCTAGCTATGTCCCCCTTAATAACCCTCCAGAGGTTGATTGGTCTTAAACCCAACACCAAACTTGCTGGTTGGCCAGTAAGCCATTGTGGTGTCCTTAACAACCCTCTAGAGATTGATTGGTCTTTAGTCCAACACCAAACCAAACGATGGATAACATGAAGGCATTTGTAAAGAACATGTGAGTTACTTAAATCATTCAGAACAGCTAAGAGCACCAAAACCCTTACCTTGAGGTTACCTTGAGGTGATTCCGAGGCTCAGCGACCCCGCGGCCCGGTCGTCGACCAGGCCTCCTAAACTCTTAGATACTTCTCATGAATTGCTCAACACAGTTAAAGAGAAGCAATGGGACAACATTCTCTTCTATACGACATTAACCCTTTAACTGCTCTAAACGCCTTTTGCCGTTTTTAGCTCATTTGCTGATTAACTATTTTTGTCATGCACTCCTCGATATAGGACTTCTATGTAGTACTGATGTAGTATTGGACCTCCATTTACATATTTTAAATAGTGGTACATCCCAATACTTAATGGAAACCTAATGGGTAATGAATAATACAATTATGAATTAAGTTAATAAATAACAAAGTTCTAGAATATATATTCACATAGAAAATGTCTTGGTTTATAAGGGCGTGTTCAATACAATCTTAACATGAGATTTGACCTGAAATGGTAGTTAGGAAAATGCTCTTACGACAATAGAAGTTACGATGGCTCTACGTAGGCTACGGTACTAGAAGGTAACTGGGAAGTGTATTATACAGAATGATGGTCTCGCATTTTTAGGCCCGAGTTCGAATCACTGATGATCGAAATATATGGAAATATTTAACCACAAAGGATAAAAAATGAAGCGGCAAATGGTTAGAGCACTTTCAAGTCAATCAACACATCTTCAGTCAATGAACTGATGATTGATTGATGAACATTAAGCCACCCAAGAGGTGGTACGGGCATGAATAGCCCGTCCAGTCAATGAAATACAACACTTGAATATATATATATATATATATATATATATATATATATATATATATATATATATATATATATATATATATATATATATATATATATATATACATAGACAGAAAGATGGCATGTGTGTAAAACAATGTGTTTGTTTTGGTTCATGAACACGAGGAAACTACAGACGGCCTAAGTGACTAATACTTGTGAGTTTTAGGAAGCACTTTCCCTAATGACTAATACATGTGAGCTCCCAGTAGCCCTGACTTGAACTGGATATCAGTGTATTAATTCTCTCATCCCCTATTCTCTCATCTTCCCCCATCTCTCCATTCTTCCCTACTTTCCCCATCAAGCTATCATTCTACACTTTCCCCTCTCCCCTCCAACCTTAAACAGATAGACATTTATATATATATATATATATATATATATATATATATATATATATATATATATATATATATATATATATATATATATATATATATATATATATATGGCCATATATAACTGAAAACTCACACCCCAGAAGTGACTCGAACCCATACTGCCAGGAGCAATGCAACTGGTATGTACAGGACGCCTTAATCCGCTTGACCATCACGACCGGACATAAGGAAGTGATAGCCGAAGCTATTGAACCATTTCCCCGCCGGCACTCGGATGGTAATCTTGGGCATAGCTTTTTATCAAATCACCTCATTGAGGTAATTGAATGAGGTTGAATGAATGAATCAAGGTAAGGTAAGGTGAGAGATGAAATTCTTCAAGAGTCAGAGAAAGAAAAAGACTTGGGGGTTGATATCACGCCAGACCTGTCTCCTGCAGCCCATATCAAGAGGATAACATCAGCGGCATGTGTCAGGCTGGCCAACATAAGAACGGCATTCAGAAACTTGTGTAAAGAATCATTCAGAACTTTGTATACCACATATGTCAGACCAATCCTGGAGTATGCAGGCCCAGCATGGAGTCCATATCTAGTCAAGGATAAGACAAAACTGGAAAAGGTTCATAGGTTTGCCACCAGACTAGTACCCGAGCTGAGAGGTATGAGCTACGAGGAGAGACTACGGGAATTAAACCTCACTTCGTTGGAAGACAGAAGAGTTAGGGGGGACATGATCACCACATTCAAGATCCTCAAGGGAATTGACAGGGTTGATAAAGACAGGCTGTTTAACACAAGGGGCACACGCACTAGGGGACACAGGTGGAAACTGAGTGCCCAAATGAGCCACAGAGATATTAGAAAGAACTTTTTTAGTGTCAGAGTGGTTGACAAATGGAATGCATTAGGAAGTGATGTGGTGGAGGCTGACTCCATACACAGTTTCAAGTGTAGATACGATAGAGCCCAATAGGCTCAGGAACCTGTACACCTGTTGATTGACGGTTGAGAGGCGGGACCAAAGAGCCAGAGCTCAACCCCCGCAAGCACAATTAGGTGAGTACACACACACACATTCATCTTGATCAATTATACTGTTATTCCCAGATACAAAGAGCTCTGTGGATGCATTGTAGTGGACAGGTGGTAATGGTCATGCTCCGTGCTTCTCCCCCCCGCCACACTCCTTTACATCACACACACCTGAAGTCAACCAATTAAAATTCCCATCACATGTTGGCTGCCTCCGCTAACACCGCGCACAACGCCGTAACAGATCAAATAATCTTAACGCTTCGTGAAAACCCCGCCCCACAACATGTGAAATTTCCAAATTTGGTGGCATCCATCTTCATTACACACCTGCGTGAGTGAGACATTTTCCAATTTGACAATTGAAATAGATTTAGCGTGATTTAGATTAAGAGAGACGGAACGTATTACTCTTATTGGCGGATTACACACTCGGTCTCTTTGATGCAGGGATGTCTGGTCCTCTGAGCCGGGATTTATGAAGCACTTACGTGTTCTCTTGCGAGATCTAGACATCTTACGTGTCCACTTACGAGATCTGGACATCTTACGTGTCCAGTTACGAGACTTGGACATCTTACGTGTCTACTTATGAGACCTGGACATCTTACCTGTCCACTTACGAGACCTAGACATTTTACGTGTCCACTTACAAGACCTGGACATCTTACGTGTTCGCTTACGAGACCTGGATATCTTACGTGTCCACTTACGAGACCTGGCCATCTTACGTGTCCACTTACGAGACCTGTACATCTTACCTGTCCACTTACGAGACCTGTACATCTTACCTGTCCACTTACGAGACCTGGACATCTTACCTGTCCACTTACGAGACCTGCACATCTTACCTGTCCACTTACGAGACCTGGACATCTTACCTGTCCACTTACGAGACCTGCACATCTTACTAGTGGACACGTAAAAAGTCAATACCCTCAATACAGGTAAAATGTAAAACACGACAATGGAAAACATGATAAAAGTCACGGGCAGATCCGATCACTATTGCAAGTCAAACACTTCTCTGAATTCCTCCGAAGTGGGACTCGAGCCCAAGACGCAACAGGCATTCCCCCTCTGAATCGCGACACTGAGGCGCTGGAACAAGAAACTTTTCGCTCTCTGGTCTTTTGTAGAGCCGATCAATTTGTCTCCCAATTCCTTCAGGAACTTCAATGCACATTTTCCCAGACCTCTGTATTTAATAGTTATATATATATATATATATATATATATATATATATATATATATATATATATATATATATATATATATATATATATATATATATATATATATATATATATATATATATATATATATATATATATATATATATATATATATATATATATATATATATATATATATATATATATATACTAATTTCAGTTAAAGCTAATGTAGAAATATGACCCAAACTATCCTAACCTACCTAACCTAACCTAACCTAGTACACTAACCTCTCCTCCTGTTTAGATAATACTTTATGTGACTATGTCGACCATAATACATATATATATTGACGTAATGGACAATTAGATAGTAAAATTTGGTACTATTATATTTATAAAGCCCGAAAAAATATATAGCTAAAAGCTAAACCTAAATATTCCTAGGCCTGGTATAGCGCATATATGTACTATATTGTACCCTAGATAGCGGGTATTAGGGTTAGGTTAGGTTAGGTCAGGTTAGGTTAGGTTAGGATTTATAAGCACCATAAATACAAGACCTTTTCCGGTTTGTCCGAATTCTATAGTACCAAGTTCGACTTTCTAATCATCCCCCCTACGTCAATATATGTACGGTGGTACACATCGTTACTACATATGCTACCTTAACAGGAGGATGAGCTGTATACACAGGTATCGTGTGACGTAGTTACCTGTTACTCCCTGTACCTTATACTCCCGTTACCTTATACTCTTAGTCACCCTATACTCCTATACTCCAGGCACCTCATATACTAGTAAATCTTTATATAATCTCTGGTGAAGGTTCTATCCTGTGTGTGTGAGCAAGGTAGAAGAGAAGCAACGTGTTAATCATTGTAAAAAATAGCCAGCAATAGATGTGTAATAGACTGTAGAGGAGGAGGGCGGTCGACCCCCCTTCAGGTGTAATAGACTGTAGAGGAGGGTGGTCGACCCCCTTCAGGTTAATAGACTATAGAGGAAGGTGGTCGATCCCACTTCAGGTGCAATAGACTGTAGAGGAGGAGGGCGGTCGACCCCCCTTCAGGTGCAATAGACTATAGAAGAGGGCGGTCGACCCTCTTCAGGTGTAATAGACTATAGAGTTGGAGGGTGATCGACCCCCCCTTCAGGTGTAATAGACTATAGAGGAGGAGGGCGGTCGACCCCCCCCTTCAGGTGTAATAGACTATAGAGGAGGAGGGTGATCGACCCCCCCTTCAGGTGTAATAGACTATAGAGGAGGAGGGCGGTCGACCCCCCTTCAGGTGTAATAGACTGTAGAGGAGGGTGGTCGACCCCCTTCAGGTTAATAGACTATAGAGGAAGGTGGTCGATCCCACTTCAGGTGCAATAGACTATAGAGGAGGAGGGTGGTCGACCCCCCCTTCAGGTGCAATAGACTATAGAGGAGGGCGGTCGACCCCCTTTAGGTGTAATAGACTATAGAGGAGGAGGGCGGTCGACACCCCTTCAGGTGTAATAGACTATAGAGGAGGAGGGTGGTCGACCCCCCCTTCAGGTGCAATAGACTATAGAGGAGGGCGGTCGACCCCCTTCAGGTGCAATAGAGTATAGAGGAGGCTGTAAGCTGGTCGATCCCCCCTTCAGGTGCAATAGACTACAGAGGAGGCTGTAAGCTGGTCGACCCCCCTTCAGGTGCAATAGACTACAGAGGAGGCTGTAAGCTGGTCGATCCCCCTTCAGGTGCAATAGACTACAGAGGAGGCTGTAAGCTGGTCGACCCCCCTTCAGGTGCAATAGACTATAGAGGAGGCTGTAAGCTGGTCGACCCCCTTTCAGGTGCAATAGACTACAGAGGAGGCTGTAAGCTGGTCGACCCCCCTTCAGGTGCAATAGACTATAGAGGAGGCTGTAAGCTGGTCGACCCCCCTTCAGGTGCAATAGACTACAGAGGAGGCTGTAAGCTGGTCGACCCCCCTTCAGGTGCAATTGACTATAGAGGAGGCTGTAAGCTGGTCGACCCCCCTTCAGGTGCAATAGACTACAGAGGAGGCTGTAAGCTGGTCGACCCCCCTTCAGGTGCAATAGACTACAGAGGAGGCTGTAAGCTGGTCGACCCCCCTTCAGGTGCAATAGACTATAGAGGAGGCTGTAAGCTGGTCGACCCCCCTTCAGGTGCAATAGACTACAGAGGAGGCTGTAAGCTGGTCGACCCCCCTTCAGGTGCAATAGACTATAGAGGAGGCTGTAAGCTGGTCGACCCCCCTTCAGGTGCAATAGACTATAGAGGAGGCTGTAAGCTGGTCGACCCCCCTTCAGGTGCAATAGACTATAGAGGATGCTGTAAGCTGGTCGACCCCCCTTCAGGTGCAATAGACTATAGAGGATGCTGTAAGCTGGTCGACCCCCCTTCAGGTGCAATAGACTATAGAGGATGCTGTAAGCTGGTCGACCCCCCTTCAGGTGCAATAGACTATAGAGGATGCTGTAAGCTGGTCGACCCCCCTTCAGGTGCAATAGACTATAGAGGATGCTGTAAGCTGGTCGACCCCCCTTCAGGTGCAATAGACTATAGAGGATGCTGTAAGCTGGTCGACCCCCCTTCAGGTGCAATAGACTATAGAGGATGCTGTAAGCTGGTCGACCCCCCTTCAGGTGCAATAGACTATAGAGGATGCTGTAAGCTGGTCGACCCCCCTTCAGGTGCAATAGACTATAGAGGATGCTGTAAGCTGGTCGACCCCCCTTCAGGTGCAATAGACTATAGAGGATGCTGTAAGCTGGTCGACCCCCCTTCAGGTGCAATAGACTATAGAGGATGCTGTAAGCTGGTCGACCCCAGCTAACAGCAACAGTATTCACCTAATGTACTCACCTAATAAGTCCGACAGCTTGAGTGTCTTCCAATTCTTCTTCTTCCTCAGACGATGAAGCAAAAGTTACCTTGATTGTTGCCTGGATTGTTGCCTGGATTGTTGCCTGGATTGTTGCCTGGATTGTTGCCTGGATTGTTGCCTTGATTGTTGCCTGGATTGTTGCCTGGATTGTTGCCTGGATTGTTGCCTTGATTGTTGCCTGGATTGTTGCCTGGATTGTTGCCTGGATTGTTGCCTGGATTGTTGCCTTGATTGTTGCCTGGATTGTTGCCTGGATTGTTGCCTTGATTGTTGCCTGGATTGTTGCCTGGATTGTTGCCTTGATTGTTGCCTAGATTCTTACTTGGATTGTTACCTTGATTGTTGCCTGGATTGTTGCCTGGATTGTTGCCTTGATTGTTGCCTGGATTGTTGCCTGGATTGTTGCCTTGATTGTTACTTGGATTGTTGCCTTGATTGTTGCCTTGATTGTTACTTTCATTGTTGCCTGGATTGTTGCCTTGATTGTTGCCTTGATTGTTACTTTCATTGTTGCCTTGATTGTTGCCTTGATTGTTGCCTAGATTCTTACTTGGATTGTTGCCTTGATTGTTGCCTTGATTGTTACTTTCATTGTTGCCTGGATTGTTGCCTTGATTGTTGCCTTGATTGTTACTTTCATTGTTGCCTTGATTGTTGCCTTGATTGTTGCCTAGATTCTTACTTGGATTGTTACCTTGATTGTTACCTTGATTGTTGCCTGGATTGTTGCCTGGATTGTTGCCTTGATTGTTGCCTGGATTGTTGCCTTGATTGTTGCCTAGATTCTTACTTGGATTGTTGCCTTGATTGTTGCCTTGATTGTTGCCTGGATTGTTGCCTTGATTGTTGCCTTGATTGTTACTTTCATTGTTGCCTTGATTGTTGCCTTGATTGTTGCCTAGATTCTTACTTGGATTGTT
This sequence comes from Procambarus clarkii, assembly GCF_020424385.1. Classification (NCBI taxonomy): domain Eukaryota; kingdom Metazoa; phylum Arthropoda; class Malacostraca; order Decapoda; family Cambaridae; genus Procambarus; species Procambarus clarkii. The sequence goes on along the minus strand of NC_059583.1, from coordinate 23,373,412 downwards.
ACCTTGATTGTTACCTTGATTGTTGCCTGGATTGTTGCCTGGATTGTTGCCTGGATTGTTGCCTTGATTGTTGCCTGGATTGTTGCCTTGATTGTTGCCTAGATTCTTACTTGGATTGTTGCCTTGATTGTTGCCTTGATTGTTGCCTGGATTGTTGCCTTGATTGTTACTTTCATTGTTGCCTTGATTGTTGCCTTGATTGTTGCCTAGATTCTTACTTGGATTGTTACCTTGATTGTTACCTTGATTGTTGCCTGGATTGTTGCCTTGATTGTTGCCTGGATTGTTGCCTGGATTGTTGCCTTGATTGTTGCCTTGATTGTTGCCTGGATTGTTGCCTGGATTGTTGCCTTGATTGTTGCCTGGATTGTTGCCTTGATTGTTGCCTTGACTGTTACCTGGATTGTTGCCTTGATTGTTGCCTTGATTGTTGCCTTGACTGTTACCTGGATTGTTGCCTAGATTCTTACTTGGATTGTTACCTTGATTGTTGCCTTGATTGTTGCCTTGATTGTTGCCTTGATTGTTACCTTGATTGTTACCTTGATTGTTACCTGGATTGTTGCCTGGATTGTTGCCTTGATTGTTGCCTTGACTGTTACCTGGATTGTTGCCTAGATTCTTACTTGGATTGTTACCTTGATTGTTGCCTTGATTGTTGCCTTGATTGTTACCTTGACTGTTACCTTGACTGTTGCCTTGATTGTTACCTTGATTGTTACCTGGATTGTTACCTGGATTGTTACCTTGATTGTTACCTGGATTGTTACCTTGATTGTTACCTGGATTGTTACCTGGATTGTTACCTTGATTGTTACCTGGATTGTTACCTGGATTGTTACCTTGATTGTTACCTGGATTGTTACCTTGACACCCTTGAAGGAACCAGAAATAATAATGGGTAGCTTCTACGTCCTCTTCACTTGTGTGTGTGTGAATTTTGATATTAGAATTTTGAATTTGAACTTTGAATTGTCCGTCGGTTAGAAAGATGGTGACATTACTTGCTGAACTTCTCGGGTGTTCACTGTTCACCAGTCTCGGTCACACTTCAATTGGGTCGTTAGGAATTAAATGACAATATTTAATAGTGATATATGTCTCTGTTTTTTTCCACTTTACCTTGTAAAGATAACTTACAATTTTAGAATTTGTTTAAGCTTTCTTAGACAAATTAGCTTGAGTCTTGTAGGTTGGTATACGCTTTGGGTGAGTTTCAAGTCTCATCACATGTGACAGACCTCGAGAGTGGAAGCGGACTCGGGAATTCTAATTCAAATGTTGTGTTTATTAACGTCGATTTAGTACATTTATAGTTTAGTTTACACAAGTTTATAATTAATTATTTACAGAAACTCATAATAATAACAACATAACATTAATATCTGTCGATGATAATGCAATTTAAAGGACTAATATAATTTATCATTCAGTGAATTTATGCAAAACGATTTTCACACTGTCAGCACTCTCTATCAACGGATACTAGGGCTGCCCCGGGGTCAAAATTCCTCCCAACACACTGTTCATGCAACACAATTCTGACTACCATAGAACTCAAAATGCTTGTCGGTATAAGCCGTCTCTTTGTAAACAGTTGTTGCTTCAACATTCCAATTATCCAACTAAAGGCTGGGGAGGTCTCTCTCTCTCTTTCTCCCTGCTTTCTCTGCTGAACACTTGTATTATACCATCCTGTATACTTGCTATACTTTTATATATATATATATATATCACTCATTCTTAAGTTGTATTTCTTGACAATTAAGTTTATATTTTTTTGGAGAAGTTTGAGTGGCCAGTGACAACGTGAGTGCCTGAAAATAGACTTCGAGGTTGCTGGATGGGAGTCGAATCCCTTCAGACAAGAGGGGCACCATTCGTTTGTGAACTTTGTAAACTTTGTGAACTTTGTCCTCAAGTGTGGGGTGGTGGACGTGGCATTGGGTGCGACGATGAACACCCAAGATTGGTCATGAACATTTCCTCCATTCGCAGTTCAGCTTAACCAAGATTAGCATTTTGAAGGGCTCATAGTTCACATCCATACAGGCTTACACATTCACTGTCCAACCTGTCCTCTTAAAAATAATTTCTCTTTTGGCCGTTTACCTGTATAGCCGAAAGTGGACGTAATTTGAAAATGAAAAAAAAAATAAAATAAATTTTGGATTTTTTTCAACAACAGTAAGTTAAGTGTCCTCTGATAGGTTAGGTGGGCAGGAAATTCTCATAAAGTTTGAAAACGTTATGAAAAACGTTAGTTAAAAGTTTCCTCTTCTAACCTTACCGAGTAAGCCGGACGACTCAAACAGAAAACGGAACAGTACGTCACTTTTGTGAGTCGATTTCATTTCAAATTACGTCCAAATTTGGCCATAGCGCGCATACGAGCCAAAAGTGACGTTATTTTTAAGAGGACGGGTTGCTCTGTCACATAACTTTACTTTCGATCACGTATCAAGGTGACCGAATTTACTCATAATGACGTTTGTTCTGACTTTTAGGTCTCTTAAGAGCATCAGAAAAATTGACAAGGGGGCGCCGTGGAGGAACTGACGTGCCTCAGATGCTTTTCAGAATAATTTTACAGGAATCTCTCGACCTAGGCATTATAATTTGCGATCAATATAAAACGAATCCCTGTGAATTTAAGGGAACTTCAGCACATTTTGTAGGATTGAACGTAAGGTTGTATTCTACGCTATAGCTTTCACACATTCCTTGGAAGGCTTCCATAGCAGCTTATTTGCATAATTGCTTAGAAATATACAGATCTAGCAATAACAGGACGTACTTTGTTGACCAGACCACACACTAGAAGGTGAAGAGACGACGACGTTTCGGTCCGTCCTGGACCATTCTCAAGTCGACTTGAGAATGGTCCAGGACGGACCGAAACGTCGTCGTCCCTTCACCTTCTAGTGTGTGGTCTGGTCAACATACTTTAGCCACGTTATTGTGACTCATCGCCTGCATAAGGACGTACTTTTCTGTTAAGCAATGCTCTTAAAAAAAGTAGCATGAGTTACACTTTGTCAAAAACTTTAGGAGCATCAAGAGACAAAGAGAGAAGAGAACTACCTCGTGAGATGCAGTACTGAGTGGCTTCCACCAACACGAAACACAAAGCTTGTTTAGTAACCAAATTTGTATGCAAACTGAAGATCAGAGGCGGCCAGTTAGTCAGCTAGAGAGTCAGTGAGTCTGTTATCAAATTGTTTAATCCTTAGGGCAATAGTTCTGTGAGTTTTCAGAGGGAAAAGAATTCTTGGAGGAATTAAACGATAAATATGAATCACCTGAAGCATCGTCATCCCCTGGGGAAGGCCACCTGCCCCTGGGTGACCCACAGGTACACGTCACGTGGTAAACAAAGCCAGGGAGGGCAGTGGAGTGTGTGAAGACAAGGGGGGAGAAGAGAGTGTATCATTGAACACGTCGGTCATTCACGCCGAAGCTCGTATAAACGAGACCTTAGTCACGGTGAAGCTCTCAGCTTTCGTACCTCTTTCGCTGCTGCTCCTTCCTGGGGGTTGCTGCTCCTTGATGAGGTTGCTTGATGCTGCCCACTAATTCATCATTTCTTCATTGTCAAAATTTGCTACGGCTGTATTACTCAACTCCCCAGAGTGTAGGTGATAGTAGACAGGCTGCCAGAAAATGCGTTTTCCAGCACCTATTATGTATGTCTGGCTGGGAGACACGCTCCCACCTGTGTCTGGCTGGGAGACACGCTCCCACCTGTGTCTGGCTGGGAGACACGCTCCCACCTGTGTCTGACTGGGAGACACGCTCCCACCTGTGTCTGGCTGGGAGACACGCTCCCACCTGTGTCTTGCTGGGAGACACGCTCCCACCTGTGTCTGACTGGGAGACACGCTCCCACCTTTGTCTGGCTGGGACACACGCTCCCACCTGTGTCTGACTGGGAGACACGCTCCCACCTGTGTCTGGCTGGGAGACACGCTCCCACCTGTGTCTGGCTGGGAGACACGCTCCCACCTGTGTCTGGCTGGGAGACACGCTCCCACCTGCGTCTGACTGGGAGACACACTCCCACCTGTGTCTGGCTGGGAGACACGCTCCCACCTGTGTCTGACTGGGAGACACGCTCCCACCTGTGTCTGGCTGGGAGACACGCGCCCACCTGTGTCTGACTGGGAGACACGCTCCCACCTGTGTCTGACTGGGAGACACGCTCCCACCTGCGTCTGACCGAGAGACAAGCCGCTGGGGTTATTAAGTGTTCCAACAATTTATACCGTGACCCCCGTGAAGAGTGAGGTGGTGAAGAGCGCATTGCGAAAGTCTTAGACAGGGCATAAATCCTGGGAGGAGGTTGTAATGTCGGCTTCGGGATGGTGGCTACGAGGAGGGGGGGGGGGATGGGGGGTGGGGTGGCTGTTAATGGGAGAAGGGGGGGAAGGAAGGGGTGGGAAGGGGAAATAGGCGGCGAGCAACATCATGGGGGAATGCAACTTGCCGCCCATTCCTCTAAGCGAGTATCCCACTGTGGGCTAATGATGGAACAGATGGCATCTCGAATCTCTATATTGTGACCCCTAAAGATTCTGATAAGATGCAGCTTTCCAGGGGGGGGGGGCCACATGCGCTCAACTGAGTGTTTATGTATGTACTCACCTAGTTGTACTCACCTAGTTGTGTTTGCGGGGGTTGAGCTCTGGCTCTTTGGTCCCGCCTCTCAACCGTCAATCAACAGGTGTACAGATTCCTGAGCCTATCGGGCTCTGTCATATCTACACTTGAAACTGTGTATGGAGTCAGCCTCCACCACATCACCCCCTAATGCATTCCATTTGTCAACCACTCTGACACTAAAAAAGTTCTTTCTAATATCTCTGTGGCTCATTTGGGCACTCAGTTTCCACCTGTGTCCCCTTGTGCGTGTTCCCCTTGTGTTAAATAGACTGTCTTTATCTACCCTATCAATCCCCTTCAGAATCTTGAATGTGGTGATCATTTCCCCCCTAACTCTTCTGTCTTCCAGCGAAGTGAGGTTTAATTCCCGTAGTCTCTCCTCGTAGCTCATACCTCTCAGCTCGGGTACTAGTCTGGTGGCAAACCTTTGAACCTTTTCCAGTTTAGTCTTATCCTTGACTAGATATGGACTCCATGCTGGGGCTGCATACTCCAGGATTGGCCTGACATATGTGGTATACAAAGTTCTGAATGATTCTTTACACAAGTTTCTGAATGCCGTTCGTATGTTGGCCAGCCTGGCATATGCCGCTGATGTTATCCGCTTGATATGTGCTGCAGGAGACAGGTCTGGCGTGATATCAACCCCCAAGTCTTTTTCCTTCTCTGACTCCTGAAGAATTTCCTCTCCCAGATGATACCTTGTATCTGGCCTCCTGCTCCCTACACCTATCTTCATTACATTACATTTGGTTGGGTTAAACTCTAACAACCATTTGTTCGACCATTCCTTCAGCTTGTCTAGGTCTTCTTGAAGCCTCAAACAGTCCTCTTCTGTTTTAATCCTTCTCATAATTTTAGCATCGTCCGCAAACATTGAGAGAAATGAATCGATACCCTCCGGGAGATCATTTACATATATCAGAAACAAGATAGGACCGAGTACAGAGCCCTGTGGGACTCCACTGGTGACTTCACGCCAATCGGAGGTCTCACCCCTCACCGTAACTCTCTGCTTCCTATTGCTTAGATACTCCCTTATCCACTGGAGCACCTTACCAGCTACACCTGCCTGTCTCTCCAGCTTATGTACCAGCCTCTTATGCGGTACTGTGTCAAAGGCTTTCCGACAATCCAAGAAAATGCAGTCCGCCCAGCCCTCTCTTTCTTGCTTAATCTGTGTCACCTGACATATATGTGTGTATATGTCACACACATACATATGTATATGTATGTGTGTGTGTGTGTGTGTGTGTGTGTGTGTGTGTGTGTGTGTGTGTGTGTGTGTATATATCTATATATATATATATATATATATATATATATATATATATATATATATATATATATATATATATATATATATATATATATATATATATATTATTTTATTGCTACAGTTTACAGCTCTTTGGTGGTTGGGTACGTACCCAGGATACAGCAAATATTTTTCCTCTCTGGATCGCGACAGTAAGGCGCTGGAACAAGAAACTGGCTGCTCTTGAGTCTTTAGTTTTCCTAATGCGTTACTCACCCACCTACCTCCTTTAGGAACTTTTAAGTGCACATTTACCCCAGGTGCCCAGAGCCTCAGAGCCTATCGGCACGAACCTGTAACAACGGTCCAGGTCCTGTACTTGTATATTTATAGGTAGATAGATAAATAGATAGATAAATAGATAGATAGATACTTCACTTAAGCAACATACCAAAAAGCCTGATCAGCTGTTCCTGACTACCTTGCCAATAAAAGAAGCCATTGTCATACACACTCATGAGCAGTTGAAGGAACGGTCCTTGCAACATTTAATGTCTTGCAAGGAGTGCTTGCGTGAAGAAAAAGGGTTCAGTCCCTGAGCCCATTATGTGCCTCTGTAACCCTTTCCACTACCGCCCACAAGATGGGTATGGGGTGCATAATAAATGAACTAAACTAACTAACTGAAGGAAAACTTTAACGTTTCAGATGTGTCGGAAGTTTGTGTGGCAGCGGTTGTAGTATTTTGTAAATGTCCCAGCTCCAGTTCTGTAAATGTCCCAGCATCAACAGTGTAAATGTCCCAGCATCAACAGTGTAAATGTCCCAGCATCAACAGTGTAAATGTCCCAGCATCAACAGTGTAAATGTCCCAGCATCAACAGTGTAAATGTCCCAGCATCAACAGTGTAAATGTCCCAGCATCAACAGTGTAAATGTCCCAGCTCCAACACTGTAAAAGCCCCAGCAGCAGCAGCACTGTATAAATATTAGCCCCTTCCCTTAATTTCCCAGCACCAACACTGTCGATTATTTTCCAACACATCGACAAACAGGTGTTCTCGTAATTCTGTGGCGCGGGTTCGATTCCCGCACGAGGCAGAAACAAATGGGCAAAGTTTCTTTCACCCTAAGTGCCCCTGTTACCTAGCAGTAAATAGGTACCTGGGAGTTAGTCAGCTGTCACGGGCTGCTTCCTGGTGTGTGTGTGTGTGTGTGGTGTGGGGAAAAAAAAAAAAAAAAAAAAGTAGTTAGTAAACAGTTGATTGACAGTTGAGAGGCGGGCCGAAAGAGCAAAGCTCAACCCCCGCAAAAACACAACTAGTAAACACACACACACAGAACCAAAAAGCAGCCCGTAACAGCTGTCTAACTCCCAGGTACCTATTTACTGCTAGGTAACAGGGGGCATGAGGTTGAAAGAAACTCTGCCTATTTTCTTTCTCGCCGGCACCGGGAATCTAACCCCCGGTCCGCATGATTACGTGCCCAGCGTGCTGTCCACTCAGCCACCAGCGCCCTGGCTGTATGTGTGCGTGCGTGGGGGGGGGGGAGAGTAATGAAATAGTTAAGATGTCATTTGTTTTACTGTGCGCTCTCCCGCCGCGTCGTGAAATTGTGTAGTTCATGCTAAACCGCCAATTTATTGTTGGCTCTTATAATGTACCTGGGTGAGGGAGACACGCTCCCACCTGTGGCTGGCTGGGAGACACGCTCCCACCTGTGTCTGACTGGGAGACACGCTCCCACCTGTGTCTGGCTGGGAGACACGCTCCTACCTGTGTCTGGCTGGGAGACACACTCCCACCTGTGTCTGACTGGGAGACACGCTCCCACCTGTGTCTGGCTGGGAGACACGCTCCCACCTGTGTCTGACTGGGAGACACGCTCCCACCTGTGTCTGGCTGGGAGACACGCTCCCACCTGCGTCTGGCTGGGAGACACGCTCCCACCTGTGTCTGGCTGGGAGACACGCTCCCAGTTGACAGGGTTAGAAATGGGAACAATTATTTACAAAATGTTAAAATGGAACGAGATTGAATCAAGTCGACGAAAGAGTGATTCAAGACAACAAGGAGAGAGTACCTTACCTTACCTTGTGGTTACCTTGCGTTGATTTCTGTGCTCAACGTCCCCGCGGCCCGGTTTCAGACCAGGCCTCCTGGTTGCTGGACTGATCAACCAGGCTGTTGGACGCAGCTGCTCGCAGCCTGACGTATGAATCACAGCCTGATTGATCAGGTATCCTTTGGAGGGTGCTTGTCCAGTTCTCTCTTGAACACTGTGAGGGGTCGGCCAGTTATGCCCCTTATGTGTAGCGGAAGCGTGTTGAACAGTCTCGGGCCTCTGATGTTGATAGTTCTCTCTCAGAGTACCTGTTGCACCTCTGCTCTTCAACACCTCTATTCTGCACATCCTGCCATGTCTTCTGGTCTCATGTGATGTTATTTCTGTGTGCAGGTTCGGGACCAGCCCCTCCATGGGTAATATTTTACGTGTAAATTATTATGTATCTCCCGCCTGCGCTCTACAGAATACGGATTTAAGCATTTTAATCGGTCCCAATAATTTAGATGTATTATTGAGTAGATTCTAACAGTAAATGTCAGGTCAGCTCTCCAGGTCAGCAATTTCTCCAGCTTTGAAAGGGGCTGTCATTGTGTAGTAGTACTCCACTCTAGAGAGCTCTAACGTCTTGAAAAGTATCATTATCGGTATAGCATCTCTGGTGGGAAAGGTTCTTGTTATCCTTGTTGTCTACGATTTCTTCAAAATTTAGTAGGGTTTGGGTGACATCTGATACATGATTTGACGTTGATATCACATCCAAGAAGAATTCGTTTGGGTTATCTATCTTCAGTGTATTTAGTGGCTCATTAAAAACAGAGTCGTATGGGAAACACACAGAACTCAACTCTTTTAACCCTGTCGTAGCTCAGTCGATTAAGGCAGTGTCTGGGATGCTCCCAGACGCAGGTTCGAATCCTCGTTACGGCCCTTGTGGATTTGTTCGTGTGGGAAAGTTACATATATCCCCTTGAGTAGGGGCTCCATACCAGATGTATATTTTGTTCTTGATTTTTCATAGGAGAAAAAATATCACCAATTTCGCTCTATTTCACTGATGGTGAAATGAGTCTTGAAGCCTTAGTTCAATTGTTTCTATTTCTCTAGCTAACCTTCTTCGCCGGTCTTGAGATAGGGTGTGACACGCAAGTTGTTCCGCGATTGGTTTTCTTCACTTATAGAGGGAACGCCGTTCCCGTTCCAATCTTTATCTCTTTCTCTTTTTTGGGGGGTAGAGTAGAACTCAATTCATTCTTAATGTTAAAGGCAGATAAGATAGAAGATATGAAAGTTACAACCCATCCTCCTGTTTGGATAGTACCTATTGTGAAGGTCGTCAGTAGTCACGAATTCGTGCGTTCGTAGTTTTTAGATAGTAGTATACTGACTAGCCTACTACTGCTGAGGGCCTTTCCTGCAGGAGCCCTCACCAAGTCCACCAGCCTGCTGTAGGAGCCCTCACCAAGTCCACCAGCCTGCTGCAGGAGCCCTCACCAAGTCCACCAGCCTGCTGTAGGAGCCCTCACCAAGTCCACCAGCCTGCTGCAGGAGCCCTCACCAAGTCCACCAGCCTGCTGTAGGAGCCCTCACCAAGTCCACCAGCCTGCTGCAGGGGCCCTCACCAAGTCCACCAGCCTGCTGCAGGAGCCCTCACCAAGTCCACCAGCCTGCTGTAGGAGCCCTCACCAAGTACACCAGCCTACTGTAGGAGCCCTCACCAAGTCCACCAGTCTACTGTAGGAGCCCTCACCAAGTCCACCAGCCTGCTGTAGGGGCCCTCACCAAGTCCACCAGCCTACTGTAGGGGCCCTCACCAAGTCCACCAGCCTACTGTAGGGGCCCTCACCAAGTCCACCAGCCTACTGTAGGAGCCCTCACCAAGTCCACCAGCCTACTGTAGGGGCCCTCACCAAGTCCACCAGCCTACTGTAGGAGCCCTCACCAAGTCCACCAGCCTACTGTAGGGGCCCTCACCAAGTCCACCAGCCTACTGTAGGAGCCCTCACCAAGTCCACCAGCCTACTGTAGGGGCCCTCACCAAGTCCACCAGCCTACTGTAGGAGCCCTCACCAAGTCCACCAGCCTACTGTAGGGGCCCTCACCAAGTCCACCAGCCTACTGTAGGGGCCCTCACCAAGTCCACCAGCCTACTGTAGGAGCCCTCACCAAGTCCACCAGCCTACTGTAGGGGCCCTCACCAAGTCCACCAGCCTACTGTAGGAGCCCTCACCAAGTCCACCAGCCTACTGTAGGGGCCCTCACCAAGTCCACCAGCCTACTGTAGGAGCCCTCACCAAGTCCACCAGCCTACTGTAGGGGCCCTCACCAAGTCCACCAGCCTACTGTAGGAGCCCTCACCAAGTCCACCAGCCTACTGTAGGGGCCCTCACCAAGTCCACCAGCCTACTGTAGGGGCCCTCACCAAGTCCACCAGCCTACTGTAGGGGCCCTCACCAAGTCCACCAGCCTGCTGTAGGAGCCCTCACCAAGTCCACCAGTCTACTGTAGGAGCCCTCACCAAGTCCACCAGCCTGCTGTAGGAGCCCTCACCAAGTCCACCAGCCTGCTGTAGGGGCCCTCACCAAGTCCACCAGCCTGCTGTAGGAGCCCTCACCAAGTACACATATGTACTATAGTAGGCCTCATATATCGTGTATTAGGCCTAGGGAGGGTAGTTTAGTTTGTCAACACAAGTTAAAAAATAGTTTTCCGGTTTGTCCAACTCAATAGTGCCGATTTCTACTTTCTTAATCTCGTTGTACGTCGGTATATATACTATGGTGCTCGTCGTTACTGTAAGTACTACCACAACAGGAGGATGGGGTGGAAAGTTACAAATCATTTGATAAGCTCGCTCACGCACGCACGCACGCAAGCACGCACGCATGCACACACGCATGCACACACGCGCGCACACACACACACACACACACACACACACACACACACACACACACACACACACACACACACACACACACACACACACACACACACACACACACACACACACACACACACACATACACACATACACACACACACACACTATATCACCTATTAAGAAGCGAGCTCATCAGTAACAATTAACATAGCTATTTGTAACTAATGTGTTGGTGTGGGCACGCATGTTCACTGGCAGCATGCGGTGTTCCAAATGAACGCCGCATACTTCGCTGAACGCCGCATACTTCGCTGAACGCCGCATACTTCGCTGAACGCCGCAACAGTTATAACCCGACTGTAAATGACAGGAAGCGTGCCATTAGGCGGTCAGTCATTTATTACCGAGTGGCACTCCCGTCGTTAGTGGGGGGGGGGGAAATTAACCTTTACAATACCAGTTTATGTCTGGCCTGGTGGCAGTGCCGCGATTAGCATCAGGAAATGAACGTGAGCGGAACGTGATCTGGTGTCATGTGCGTGTCAAGAGGTCCACGAGTCGTGTCACGTGGCTATGGTCACGCCGGTGTACGAACAGTTGCGTGTCACTTCGTTGTAGTGACGCGTGTGTACGAACAGTTGCGTGTCACTTCGTTGTAGTGACGCGTGTGTACGAACAGTTGCGTGTCACTTCGTTGTAGTGACGCGTGTGTACGAACAGTTGCGTGTCACTTCGTTGTAGTCACGCGTGTGTACGAACAGTTGCGTGTCACTTCGTTGTAGTGACGCGTGTGTACGAACAGTTGCGTGTCACTTCGTTGTAGTCACGCGTGTGTACGAACAGGAAACCATTGGTTCGACAGTCTGCTAATATACTACATTCCATTTTCTTCCTGCAGTGTATTTAATATTTACTATTTGTGCCTGTAGTATTAAGCTGTTAGCTCTTGGACCCCGCCTTTCTAACCGTCGGTTGTCTAATGTACTGACTCCCGGCCTATTTTCCTCTATCATATCTACTATAGGTATACATATTTCCCTCTCTCGCACACACAAACACTAAACAAGTTCAAAGCAAGACTACAAAAAGTCTAAAAATATGCAACGAGACTTGTTCCTGAGCTAAGGGGTCTGAGAAAGGAAGAAAGACTGATGGAACTGGACCTCACTACACTGGAGGAAAAGAAAAGAATAGGTCGGACATGATAACGACGTACAAGATACTATAAGTGGGATTGAAGAAGTAGATATTTATTTATTTATTTATTTATTTATTTATTTATTTATTTATTTATTTATTTATTTATTTATTTATTTATTTATTTATTTATTTATTTATTTATATACAAGAAGGTACATTGGGTTTGTGAGAATACATAGAATAGTATTTACAATCTTGTAAAGCCACTAGTACGCGCAGCGTTTCGGGCAGAATATAGAAGCAATTTAGAAGCAATATAGCAATATAGAATATAGAAGCAATGTTCACATTAAGGAACTTTAGACCGAGTGGACATGAACACTGGGAAGGCAGAGGAGTCAAAGTGATGTCAGGAAGAACCTTTGAAGTCTCAAGAGTGGTAAACAAGAGGATGAACAAGATGAACAGGTGGTTGAAGCCAGTTCTTGTTGTTATAGATTCAGCTACTCAGAACAAGTTCCAAGTAGCACGGGCTATGGTGAGCCCGTAGTTGACTTACCTGGCACAGGAGCGTAGCAAGTAGCACGGGCTATGGTGAGCCCGTAGTTGACTTACCTGGCACAGGAGCGTAGCAAGTAGCACGGGCTATGGTGAGCCTGTAGTTGACTTACCTAGCACAGGAGCGTAGCAAGTAGCACAGGCTATGGTGAGCCCGTAACTTACCTGGCACAGGAGCGGTGCTGTGTGATCTTGAAGCCAGTTAGATACTCAACTTTAACTGTAAACGAGTGAGATGAGTCACTGCCTTGAACTAATGATGGTCATAAGGCGGGGCTTAAGAGCAGAGGCTCGACCTTGCGCGCTCAGCTAGGTGAGTACAACTAGGTGAGTACAGCTAGGTGAGTACATCCCCCAGGATGCAGCCCGTAGCAGCTGTCTTAACTACCAGGTATCTGTTTACTGCTGGGTGAACAGAAGTATCAGGTGAAATACACTGTCCGTGTTGTTGCTTGCGGAGGTTTCTACTACTACTACTTCTACTACTATTTTTTTCCTCCCTACACCCCACACACACTCCAGGAAGCAGCCCGTGACAGCTGACTAACACCCAGGTACCTATTTACTGCTAGGTAACAGGGGTATAGGGTGAAAGAAACTCTGCTCATAGTTTCTCGCCCTCGCCCGGGATCGAACCCGGGACCATAGGATCACGTGTCCAGCGTGGCCGCCGGCTCCCTGAGAGAGCGTGTGTGTGTGTGTGTGTGTGTGTGTGTGTGTGTGTGTGAGTGTGTGAGTGTGTGAGTGTGTGTGTGTGTGAGTGTGTGAGTGTGTGTGTGTGTGTGTGTGTGTGTGTGTGTGTGTGTGTGTGTGTGTGTGTGTGTGTGAGTGTGTGTGTGTGTGTGTGTGTGTGTGTGTGTGTGTGTGTGTGTGTGTGTGTGTGTGTGTGTGTGTGTGTGTGTGTGTTCATGGTGATAATGCGCCGTAAAACAGGTGAATGCGGTGAACTACACCATCAGGGGAATTACCTGAACCAAGTTGTGGTCACATAGTTTGAGTGGAGTGATGGAAGGCGCTGGCAGGAAATGGCAGGAATGATGATCCGCCAGTATGGCAAGACCTGTGTACTCACCTAGTGGTGCTTGCGGGGGTTGAGCTCTGGCTCTTTGGTCCCGTCTCTCAACCGTCAATCAACTGGTGTACAGGTTCCCGAGCCTACTGGGCTCTATCATATCTACACTTGAAACTGTGTATGGAGTCAGCCTCCACCACATCACTTCCTAATGCATTCCATTTGTCAACCACTCTGACACTAAAAAAGTTCTTTCTAATATCTCTGTGGCTCTTTTGGGCACTCAGTTTCCACCTGTGTCCCCTAGTGCGTGTGCCCCTTTTGTTAAATAGCCTGTCTTTATCTACCCTTTTATATATGTGTGTGTGTGTGTGTGTGTGTGCGTGCGTGTGCGTGTGTGTGTGCGCGTGTGTGTGTGTGTGTGTGTGTGTGTGTGTGTGTGTGTGTGTGTGTGTGTGTGTGTGTGTGTGTGTGTGTGTGTGTGTGTGTGTGTGTGTGTGTTGCTCTTCGCTAACCGGCTGCGGGTGCAAGCTTGTAGCAATCTGCTGCACTCAATGCGGTTTGGAACAACTTTTCTTGATTAGGCGACGATAAATTGCGGGAAGTTGTAATGGAAACGTGAACCACGCGGCCCACCTCATAACTTCAGCCTCCTTTCAATGCTCAGTAAATAACCCAAACAATGCTGGAGGAATAAAAGGAATGCGACTTCGTGTTAATAACAAGCTAAATGGAAATTTCCAAAGAGACAATGCAGTTATGGAGCGAAGACTTGTAGTTTAATATATCGTAATGTTTACGCGTAATGAGCTCTATGGTATTCACGATCAGCTCCGTCCTCTCGTATCTTACAAGTCGGAATTTTTAATGACTCGACCAATCCCTTAAAAATGCGACGGGTTAGTCAAAATTGTTTGTTTACAGGCTCAGGGCCCAGATTCACGAAAGCACTTACGCAAGCACTTACGAACCTGTACATCTTTTCTCAATCTTTAGCGGCTTTGTTTACAATTATTAAACAGTTAATGAGCTCCGAAGCACCAGAAGGCTGTTTATAACAATAACAACAGTTGAATGGGAAGTTTTCATGCTTGTAAACTGTTTAATAAATGTAGCCAAAGCCGTCAAAGATAGAGGAAAGATGTACACGTTCGTAAGTGCTTTCGTGAATCTGGCCCCAGGGCTCTAAACCCCAAAAGACAGAGTTCCTTTCAGACCCAGACTCTGCAAGGGCTTGTTAGCTCACAGTTACTGCTGAGTGCACTTTGTTGTTATAATAAATTGAATGATGTGAAGAGGATGATTCACAGTAACGTTTCTGACAACAAATAACTCAACTCACTCATAAAACCTGAAAGTGGCTACGTTTCGGTCCTTCCTGGAGGCTTATCAAGTTCTGGCCCCTTACAAAGCCCTGGACCCTTACCAAGCCCTGGATCTTTACCAAGTCCTGGCCCCTTACCAAGCCCTGGATCCTTATCATCTTGAAGTGAGAAGGAGAAAGCAGGAAGCCATTGTAAGACACGTGAGGAGTTAAGGTAAAGATGATGAGGTTAAATTGAGTAATGGAAAATATAATCGGAAGTGCCTACAAAAATGTTAAAATGATTCAAAATGTTCAAAAGTTAAAAAGTTCAAAATGAGAACATCCGTAGCAGCCGTGATGAGCGATCTAACCTATGCTGTGGGGTGTTAACTAAGGCGTGTAGGTACGAACCCACATCACGGCTCCTACGAAGACGTTCTCAATAATAATAATCATAATGCCCCAAGATGTTTTGGGCCGAGATCGGGATATATATATATATATATATATATATATATATATATATATATATATATATATATATATATATATATATATATATATATATATATATATATATATATATATATATATATATATATTAGTATATTTTGGTAGCAGTCTTTCCTGTAGACATATATTATTAAATATGACCGAAAAAGTAAGATTAATAATTCTAACACGAATTTTCTCAATCTTTCGTACATTACGCTTCACTGTTGGAGGTAAATCAAAAATCAATTCTCCAAAATTCATTTTTATTTCTAGTCTGACGCGGCACGAGCGCGTTTCGTAAAACTTATTACATTTTCAAAGACTTTAGTTTACAAATACACAACTGAATAGAACTTACGTATCTCCGATTTTATATCTACATTTGAGTGAGGTGGAAGGGGTGATGTGGCATTAACACAAGACAGAACAAAGTGTGGTATTAATAGGGTATTAATTTCATCAACACAAGACAGAACAAGAGTATTAATAGGGTATTAATTTCATCAACACAAGACAGAACACGAAACAATGGATATTGAATAGAAGTGTTTGTAGATAGCCTATTGGTCCATATTTCTTGATGCTTCTATATTGGAGCGGAGTCTTGAGGTGGGTAGAATATAGTTGTGCAATAATTGGCTGTTGATTGCTGGTGTTGACTTCTTGATGTGTAGTGCCTCGCAAACGTCAAGCCGCCTGCTATCGCTGTATCTATCGATGATTTCTGTGTTGTTTACTAGGATTTCTCTGGCGATGGTTTGGTTGTGGGAAGAGATTATATGTTCCTTAATGGAGCCCTGTTGCTTATGCATCGTTAAACGCCTAGAAAGAGATGTTGTTGTCTTGCCTATATACTGGGTTTTTTGGAGCTTACAGTCCCCAAGTGGGCATTTGAAGGCATAGACGACGTTAGCCTCTTTTAAAGCGTTCTGTTTTGTGTCTGGAGAGTTTCTCATGAGTAGGCTGGCCGTTTTTCTGGTTTTATAGTAAATCGTCAGTTGTATCCTCTGATTTTTGTCTGTAGGGATAACGTTTCTATTAACAATATCTTTCAGGACCCTTTCCTCCGTTTTATGAGCTGTGGAAAAGAAGTCTTTTTCGGTCATATTTAATAATATATATATTTATATATATATATATATATATATATATATATATATATATATATATATATATATATATATATATATATATATATATGCCTAAGGCACAACTCTCCTAAACACGAGAGTGAAGTATACAACTTTAGAACACTTTTCCACCAGGAGACTCGAACCCTAGCCAGCACAGAAGCCTTCCAGCAACTGGCATAACAGGTACGCCTTAACCCTCTCCACCACCTGCTCAGACCCTTAAAAGAGATGGTAATTTCGGAGTATTTAAATACACCAAAGATCAACACCTCCCAAGAGCACTAGAGCAAGTGAGGGGTCAAATGACCCCTCATATATATATATATATATATATATATATATATATATATATATATATATATATATATATATATATATATATATATATATATATATATATAGAAGGGAGTACCACCTCTAGCTGGAAGAAAGGGGACCCATAGCCTCGGAGGAAACCACGCATAACGCATTAGAGGGAATGTTTAGATCCCCTCCAATACAGTTTCTGTCTGCTTTTCTCCTACCACCCCCTTCCTTTTTTATTTTTTGTGCTTTATTATGCATTTGATGGTTACAAGATATACATGGGTTGATATAAAAATAATAATGCAAAAAGGTGCTTAAAGGTTATGGATCTCTTGAAAAACACAACAATGGGAAACATTGATGAATGTCACAGACGGGTTCGATCAATGTTGCAAGTCAAACTCTTCTTCGAATTCCTCTGAAGTTGGACTAGGGTCCAAGACGCAACAGGCATTTCCCTTCTGAATCGCAACACTGAGGCGCTGGAACAAGAAACTTTTTGCTCTCTGGTCTTTTGTAGCGCTAATCAATTTGTCCCCCAATTCCTTCAACGTTTGCAAATTACCCGGCGCTCCGGGGGCAAACAGCAATCTGTCGATACCATCAATTTGTCCCAATATGTATACCATTTGTCCTAATATGTATACCATTTGTCCCAATATGTATACCATTTGCCCCAATATGTATACCATTTGCCCCAATATGTATACCATTTGTCCCAATATGTATACCATTTGTCCCAATATGTATACCATTTGTCCCAATTTGTATACCATTTGTCCCAATATGTATACCATTTGTCCCAATATGTATACCATTTGTCCCAATATGTATACCATTTGTCCCAATATGTATACCAATTGTACCAATATGTATACCATTTGTCCCAATATGTATACCATTTATATTTTGTAATTTTTTTCTTTTTTTTTCCAGGTATGTGTGTGGGCACTTTTAATGGAAAAAAATCAGGTAAATAATAAATATTATGACTCTTATGGATTTTTTTTGGGCCAAGAAAACTTAATTTCTTGTATTTTTCCACATCTAATTGAAGATGTTCGGCTTTGACCAGTCTAAGGTAAGGGAAAATCTCTGACTTTGCCCAGTCTAAGGTAAAGGAATCTTAGGTAAGGGAGAAGCTGCAAGTTTAACCAATCAACAAATATTGTCATGGCGTTCGAGGGGCCGTTTAGGCAGCAGCTGTTCTCACCATGTGACAAGCGTCTAATCTGTAGTGGTTTTGACCCAACCTCCGGTACACCAACCTAGTCAACCCACCTAACCTATCGAAGCCGATGCTCATTTGTCGAAGAGAACGTCAGTATGGCGGTGCGCTAACTTTTCCTGAAAACGCTGGAATTATTGACGTCGTGGTTGCGTGCGTTGAAATGATATTTTGCAATAACTGCTATATATGTTTAAGTCCATCCAGAGCAATTATGGAAGGATACTGTCATTAGGGATACTGTAATCTCCATTATCTGATTCTGCCTCCATTATCTGATTCTGCCTCCGTTATCTGCTTCTGTCTATCGGGTTGAATGACTTGGTTACATCGACCAGGCTGCACATTATCTACTTACATCATTGGAACATATTTCAATAGCAAAGTCGCGTCTCAGTTTAAAACATTTACAAAATGAGGCCAAAACTGGTAGGAGGAGAAAACCGTATCATTTCCCCTATGCACATTTGCATCGCATTATATACGCTAGCGGAACACTGCTTTTATAAGCACGTGTTCCGCTGTGGGTTATATATATATATATGTTCGGTGAGGATCCACAAGGTCTTCTCTGAGCACTCTTTATTTTCTTCTCCGAGCCTATGGGTCCCTACACTTGCTGCACCAGAGGTGGTACCCCTTCTATAATATATATATATATATATATATATATATATATATATATATATATATATATATATATATATATATATATATATATATATATATACCTTTTCCCCTTATACACTTAACAATATACATTTTTTCCTGCATTGTTCTCACTATTTTTTTTTCCCCCTGTTATGGAGATATATCTCAGACAATTATGCAGTCTGCGCCTAGATGAATTTTTGGGAGTTTTTTTTTTATCATATAATGAGTTCATTGTCTTGGACCCGGTGTGCATTATATATTAATATCACGCTTTGATCCAGTTTTAGCGTTGGTGGGAGAGTGTGGGGGTGTGGGGGGTGTGTGGGGAGAGTGAGGGAGAGTGAGGGAGAGTGGGGGAGGGAGAGAGTGAGGGAGAGTGAGGGAGAGTGGGGGAGAGTGAGGGAGAGTGAGGGAGAGTGAGGGAGAGTGAGGGAGAGTGGGGGAGAGTGAGGGAGAGTGAGGGAGAGGGGAGTTGTATCACGCTAACGTAACTTGATGATCGCACTCTTGGAGGGGAGAGTGGGGTTGGGGATTGCCGCAGGGGGGTTGGATGATGATCGGTAGAACTGTTGTTGAATGCGTGCGGTTGACCTTTCACTTGACCTGAGGGTAGGAGAGGGGGGGGGTGTTTTATGGGGCCAGAAGGGGGGTGAGGGAGTTAAGGTAAGGTGAGGGTAATTGTCGGGAGAAAGTGCTAGCTAGCCGGTGGTATATGGCTATATATGTAGTGTTAGACTAGGTAAGGATAGGATAGGTTACGTTAGGTTAGGTTAGGATAGAAGGCTAGATTAGGATAGGTTAGGTTAGGGTAGATCATATTTGGTTAGGTTAGCTTAACTTTGGATAGAATAGGTAAAGATTAGGATAGGTTAGGTGAGATTATGTTAGGATAGGTTAGATTATATTAGATTAGGTGAGATCATATTAGGTTAGGTTTGCTTAGCTTGGAATATAATAGGTTAGATTAGGATAGGTTAGGTTAGATTATGTTAGGATAGGCTAGATTATATTAGGTTAGGTTAAGTATCTATAAGACACACACGGAAGACATCTCCCGTCACGCAGGGTGCAGTCGCACCTCCACAGATCTCCAGTATCAGCTCTTGATACTGGTAAT
The DNA here is from genome assembly GCF_020424385.1 of Procambarus clarkii. NCBI lineage: Eukaryota > Metazoa > Arthropoda > Malacostraca > Decapoda > Cambaridae > Procambarus > Procambarus clarkii. The sequence goes on along the minus strand of NC_059583.1, from coordinate 23,353,592 downwards.
GGCTCAAAAGGGGCCACCACTTACGGGCTATTCATGCCCGTGCCACCTTTTGGGTGGCTTAATCGTCATCAATCATTAATCAATCAATGAGACAGTCGGCCTTCACATGAACAGCTGTGAGACCCTACTCGGGTTTGCTGCTTTAGAATAGGGGAACCAGCTACACAGAACTGAGTAGGTTAGGTTAGGTTGTTAGTTAGGTAAGGTAGGTTAGGTTAGGTTGTGGTGTTGTCAGCTGAAAGCTGCGCCAAACTTGTTGGGAATTAGCAGGTACCTCGCTCTTTGTGTGTCTTAGTACTAGCTACTTACCTCTTAGCACCCAGGTAGTAGTAGTAGTAATAGGCATCCATCAGTCTCAGGAGACTATGGAGTGGCCTCTTCAGGGCTCAACGCCAGGATAGGTTGATACGGAGGAGAAGCTGTTACCCATGCAGCAGGTACTGCCCCCTTCTCCACGGCACCGAAAGTCTCCAGTGGAAAGGCAAACGCCAATACGATTGGTTCCAGCGCCGTCGCAGGAACTGTGAACTCCAGAGTTGACCTGGAAGTTGGTGAAAGAAGGCACACAGGGACTCCAACCCCGGAGACCGCCGTGGTCGGGGCGGGAGAAGAACCGCCCCAGCATGGACAAGAACGACCCCAGCCTCCTGAAGCAGAGCCTGGGGGGCCGCACGAGCCCCAGGAGGTGGTCGGCCCGGTCCCGTACCTACGGGTTCCTGACAGTGATCGTCACAGCTCTCTTTCACCCCGAGGCCCGCTTCCTTCATGACCAAGCACAAGGAACAGTGATAATTATTAAATACAATAATAATAATATAATTAATAATTATCACTCTTCCTTCTGTTTAGCATGAGTGAGGAGAGTATTACCTGTGCAACAGGTTCTCGCACTTACTTATAGTCAATATCTTGCTTATGAATAAGTGCATATGTGACATACTAATGACGTAACAATCCTGGACTTGATAAGGGTCCAGAACCAGATCAAAATTTAAGACGAACACAAACGTCGCCACTCACTCTTCCCACACACTGTGACAGTTGTGTTCAACCAGGTTATTGTGACACTCTCTGCACCTTAATTAATATACTTACAGATAAAAAAAAAGGGAGTAAAATCTGGAAACAATTTGAGTGAGAAAAAGGCTAAACAAAAAGAATTGTTTAAGCGTTTTAGCCAATTAGTTCGTTGTTGACTTAGATCTTATATAAGTACAAGATGGTAGTTTGTTTTAATGCTGAACTGAATTAATCTCGCGCTAGACCAACCACTTGGGCTGGACGGTAGAAAACGACGGTCTCGCTTCATGCAGGTCTGTGTTCAATCCCGCGACCGTCCACAAGTGGTTGGGCACCATTCCTTTCCCCCCTCCGTCCCATCCCAAATCCTTATCCTGACCCCCTTCCAAGTGCTATATAGTCGTAAATGGCTTGGCGCTTTCCCCCCCCTGGTAATTCTCTCTTTTCTCGCGCTAGAGGGCAGAAATAGCCTAAGCAGCTCTTTATTAGCCTTTCGAGAGGTATTATGTCGATAAACTTGTTTGAACTTCCCGCTAGCAGGGACAGGATGCCGGAACTTAGGATTATGGCGATATAGAGCCCCAGGATGCCACCCACAACAGTTGGTGTGTTTGTTAGTGTTCGTTACCAGTGTCGCTGCTCTTTTTTTTCGCTTGGAAAAAAAATGTTTTAAATCCGAAAAAAAATATAATTCATATAATTGTAAATGTGAAACTAATTAGCCTGTAATAATGTAGACTCTTTATTTTTCACCGTGACTTAGCCTAGTAGAAAATATTTAAATATTTGCCACAAGCTAATGAGTTTTTTTTTTTTGGGGGGGGAGGGATCTTAATTGTTCTTGGGATTATTCACACACACACACACACACACACACACACACACACACACACTCATACACACAGGGAATTGACAGAGTTGATAAAGACAGGCTGTTTAACACAAGGGGCACACGCACAAGGGGACACAGGTGGAAAATGAGCGCCCAAATGAGCCACAGAGATATTAGAAAGAACTTTTTTAGTGTCAGAGTGGTTGACAAATGGAATGCATTAGGAAGTAATGTGGTGGAGGCTGACTCCATACACAGTTTCAAGTGTAGATATGATAGAGCCCAATAGGCTCAGGAACCTGTACACCTATTGATTGACAGTTGAGAGGCGGGACCAAAGAGCCAGAGCTCAACCCCCGCAAACACAACTAGGTGAGTACAACTAGGTGAGTACACAAACACACACACACACACTCATACACACTTGGAACTGAGACCTGGAACTTTAAGAACAAGAGGTCATAGATTTAAACTAGCTAAACACTAAACTAGCTAGCGAAGAAATATAAGAAAATTCACTTTCGCAAACAGAGTGGTAGACGGTTGGAACAAGTTAGGTGAGAAGGTGGTGGAGGCCAAGACTGTCAGTAGTTTCAAAGCGTTACATGACAAAGAGTGCTGGGAAGACGGGACACCACGAGCATAGCTCTCATCCTGTAACTACACTTAGGTAATTACACTTAGGTAATTACACACACACACACACACGCACACACAGGGGGCCTCGTAACCTGGTGGATAGCGCGCAGGACTCGTAATTCTGTGGCGCGGGTTCGATTCCCGCACGAGGCAGAAACAAATGGGCAAAGTTTCTTTCACCCTAAGTGCCCCTGTTACCTAGCAGTAAATAGGTACCTGGGAGTTAGTCAGCTGTCACGGGCTGCTTCCTGGGGTGTGTGTGTGTGTGGTGTGGGGAAAAAAAAAAAAAAAGTAGTTAGTAAACAGTTGATTGACAGTTGAGAGGCGGGCCGAAAGAGCAAAGCTCAACCCCCGCAAAACACAACTAGTAAACACAACTAGTAAACACACACACACACACACAGACGAGTGTCGGAAAGAAATTATGAGAATGATATTGCAATCAAAGCGAAAAAGCAACCTAAATTACTACATAGCCATATAAGAAGGAAGATGTCGGTAAATGACCAAGTGACAAGACTGAGGAAAACAGAAGGGGCATATACAGAAAGCGACAAGGAAATCTGCGAGGTACTGAATGCAAGTTTCCATGGAGTGTTCACAACCGAGCCTGAGCAGCTCCCATTGTTAGAAGAGATTACCCTAGTTGAAAGACTCAGATATAGAGGTGACAGCAGAGGAGGTAATGACCCAGTTGACAACACTGAATGCAACTAAAGTGGTTGGACCAGACAAAGTATCACCGTGGACACTAAAAGAGGCAGCGCAGGTCCTCAGCGTGCCTCTGGCAATGATCTTTAATGAGTCACTTGCCTTTGATACAGTGCCGCACATGAGACTGCTGATCAAACTCGAGAGGCAGGCGGGGGTGGGAGGAAAGGCCCAAGCATGGATAAGGAACTACCTAACAGGAAGGAGTCATTGAGTTACGGTAAAGGGCGAGAAGTCGGACTGGCGAACAGTAACGAGTGGAGTACCACAAGGATCGGTGCTGGGACGAATTCTATTTCTAGTATATGTTAACGACATGTTTACAGGAGTAGAGACCTACATGTCGATGTTCGCGGATGACGCAAAGTTGACGAGAAGAGTTGTGACAGATGATGATTGCAGGATCCTCCACGAGGACCTGAACAGGTTGCAGAGATAATCAGAGAAATGGCTACTGGAGTTCAACACGAGCAAATGTAAAATTATGGAAATGGGACTAGGTGACAGAAGACCAAAGGGATAGTACACAATGAAGGGGAACTGCCTACCTGTGACGACGCGAGAAAGAGAACTGGGCGTGGACGTAACACCTAATCTATCTCCTGAAGCACACATAAATAGGATAACGACAGCAGCGTACTCTACACTGGCAAAAGCTAGAACATCATTCAGAAACCTAAGTAAGGAGGCATATAGGGCGCTTTACACTGCATATGTGAGGCCAGTCTTAGAGTATGCCACCTCATCATGGAGTCCCCATCTGAAGAAGCATATAAGGAAACTGGAAAAGGTTCAGAGGTTTGCAATGAGGCTCGTCCTAGAGTTACGAGGGAAGGAGTATGAGGAGCGCCTGAAGGAACTGTACCTTACGACACTAGAAAAAAGAAGGGAGAGGGATGGACATGATAAGAACGAATAAAATACTCAGGGGATTGACAGTGTGGACATAGACGAAATGTTCACACGGAATAGTAACTGAACGAGGGGACATGGATGGAAGCTGGAAACTCAGATGAGTCAGAGATGTTAGGAAGTTTTCTTTTAGCGTGTGAGTAGTGGAAAAATGGAATGCACTTAATTAAGGAACAGGTTGTGGAAGCCAACTCTATTCATAATTTTAAAATTAGGTATGATAGGGAAATAAGACCGGAGTCATTGCTGTAAACATCCGATGCTCGAAAGGCGGGATCCAAGAGTCAATGTTCGATCTTGCAGACACAAATACGTGAGTACACACACACACACACACACACACACACACACACACACACACACACACACACACACACACACACACACACACACACACACACACTAACACACTCAGCTTGTTAGTAGGCTTGACGGCTGAGTGAACAGCGCTTAGGATTCGTAATCCTAGGATCCGGGGCTCGATCTCCGGCAATTGCGGAAATAAATGGGCAACATTTCTTTCACCCTGATGCGCCTGTTCGCCTAGCAGTAAATAGGTACTTGGGAGTTAGACAGCTGCTACAGGCAGCTTCCTTGTGTGTGTGTGTGTGTGTGTGTGTGTGTGTGTGTGTGTGTGTGTGTGTGTGTGTGTGTGTGTGTGTGTGTGTGTGAAAAAATCAGTTGATTGATACTGGGTCTGGCTATGCCCGAAAGAGCCAGAGCTCAACCCCCGCTAGCAAAACTAGGTGAATAGAAGTAGGTGAAAACACACACACACACCCACACAACTTTTTTTTAGTGAGTATAATTGGACAGACTTGTTGCTAGGCAAGGAAGTGAATGAGATGTATGTCAGGTTTTGTGAAATATATGATAAAGGCCCAAAAAAATTTTATACCAAAACAGAGAAGCAGAACTAGGAAACAGGATTGGTTCAACAGTAAGTGCGAGAGGGACAGAGACCAAAGGACACAAACATGGAATCAATACAGGAAGAGGCCAAACCCCCAACCATACCAGCGATACAAAGATGCGAGAAACAACTACACGGCAGTGAGGAGAGAGGCAGAAAGAAATTTTGAAATAGGGATTGCAGACAAATGTAAAACAGAACCAGGTCTATTCTATAAATTCATAAACAACAAATTGCAGGTAAAGGATATCATTCAGAGGTTGAAAATGGGAAATAGATTCACGGAAAATTAAAAGGAAATGTGTGAAACATTAAACGTAAAGTTCCAAAGTGTGTTTGTACAAAATGAAATCTTCAGGGAACCAGATACAATAAGAATTCCAGAGAACAACATAGAGCACATAGAGGTGTCTAGAGACGAAGTGGAAAAAATGCTCAAGGAGCTAAATAAGAACAAAGCAGTTGGTCCAGATGGAGTTTCACCGTAGGTTCTGAGAGAATGTGCACCTGAGCTCAGCATTCCTCTTCAACTGATTTTTCAGGCTGATTTTACAGGAGTTATAGCTGATGTGTGGAAAAAGGCTAACATAGTTCCAATCTACAAAAGTGGAAGCAGGGAAGACCCCCTTAATTATAGACCGGTATCATTGACAAGTGTAATAGTCAAAATATTGGAAAAATAATTAAAACTAAATGGGTAGAACACCTGGAGAGAAATGATATAATATCAGACAGACAGTATGGTTTTCGATCTGGAAGATCCTGTGTATCGAATTTACTCAGTTTCTATGATCGAGCAACAGAGATATTACAGGAAAGAGATGGTTGGGTTGACTGCATCTATCTGGACCTAAAAAAGGCTTTCGACAGAGTTCCACATAAGAGGTTGTTCTGGAAACTGGAAAATATTGGAGGGGTGACAGGTAAGCTTCTAACATGGATGAAAAATTTTCTGACTGATAGAAAAATGAGGGCAGTGATCAGAGGCAATGTATCGGACTGGAGAAATGTCACAAGTGGAGTACCACAGGGTTCAGTTCTTGCACCAGTGATGTTTATTGTCTACATAAATGATCTACCAGTTGGTATACAGAATTATATGAACATGTTTGCTGATGATGCTAAGATAATAGGAAGGATAAGAAACTTAGATGATTGTCATGCCCTTCAAGAAGACCTGGACAAAATAAGTACATGGAGCGCCATTTGGCAAATGGAATTTAATGTTAATAAATGCCATGTTATGGAATGTGGAATAGGAGAACATAGACCCCACACAACCTATATATTATGTGAGAAATCTTTAAAGAATTCTGATAAAGAAAGAGATCTAGGGGTGGTTCTAGATAGAAAACTATCACCTGAGGACCACATAAAGAATATTGTGCGAGGAGCCTATGCCACACTTTCTAACTTCAGAATTGCTTTTAAATACATGGATGGCGATATACTAAAGAAATTGTTCACGACTTTTGTTAGGCCAAAGCTAGAATATGCAGCGGTTGTGTGGTGCCCATATCTTAAGAAGCACATCAACAAACTGGAAAAGGTGCAAAGACATGCTACTAAGTGGCTCCCAGAACTGAAGGGCAAGAGCTACGAGGAGAGGTTAGAGGCATTAAATATGCCAAAACTAGAAGACAGAAGAAAAAGGGGTTATCTTGAAAGATGATTTCGGGGCTTTAGTGTCCCCGCGGCCCGGTCGACCAGGCCTCCACCCCATGAATCACTAGCTGATACAAAATAGTAACAGGAATTGAGAAACTTTGCTCATTGTTTCTCGCCGGCGCCTGGGATCGATAGGGCCACAGGACCACAAGATTTCCTGAGACCTGGAACATACAAAATTAACAGGAAAGAACAAGAAGATTTCCATAGACTTTAAGAACAAACATAGATATAAGCTAGCTAAACACAGATGCCGAAGAAATATAAGAAAATTCACTTTCGCAAACAGAGTGGTAGACGGTTGGAACAAGTTAAGTGAGAAGGTGGTGGAGGCCAAGACCGTCAGTAGTTTCAAAGCGTTATATGACAAAGAGTGCTGGGAAGACGGGACACCACGAGCGTAGCTCTCATCCTGTAACTACACTTAGGTAATTACACTTAGGTAATTACACACGTACACACACACACACACACACACACACACACACACACACACACACACACACACACATATACAAGCTAGTGTCACTAACTTGCATACCATGCAAGATGATGGAAAAATTGTGGAAAAAAACTAGTGGAACATCTGGAGGGAAATAACTTTGTAACACAACATCAACATGGGTTCAGGGATGGGAAATCATGCCTAACAGGATTAATTGAGTTCTATGACCAGGCAACAAAAATCAGGCAAGAAAGAGAGGGCTGGGCAGACTGCATATTTTTGGATTGTCAGAAAGCTTTTGACACAGTTCCACATTAGAAATTAGTGCACAAGCTGGAGATGCAGGCGGGAGTAAAAGGGAAGGTACTCCACTGGAGAAGGGAGTACCTAAACATCAGAAGACAGTGAGTCACTGTGAGGGGAGGGGGGGGGGAAGCCTCGGAGTGGGGAGGTGTCACCAGTGGAGTCCCACGGGGATCAGTCCTTGGAAAAACTATTTCTGATATATGTAAATGATCTCCCAAAGGGATTAGACTCGTTCCTCTCAATGTTTGGTGATGATTCAAAAATTATGAGGAGGATTAAGACAGAGAAAGACAGTATGAGGCTACAAGATGACCTAGCCAAGCTGAAGGAATGGTACAACAATGGCTACTAAAGTTCAACCCAAGTAAATGTAAGGTAATGAAACTAGATGTAGGAAATAGAAAGCTAGACACGGGATACCGAATGGGAGATGAAGTCCTTCACGAAACGGACAATTAGAAAGATCTAGGAGTTAATATCACGTCAAACCTTTCTCCTGAAGTCCACATCAAAAGAATAACATCGGTGGCGTATGCGAGGCTGGATAACATCAGAACTGCCTTCAAAAACCTGTGAAAGGAATCTTTCAGAACCTTGTATACCACGTATGTAAGACTAATCCTGGAGTATGCGGCCCCAGCATGGAGCCCGTACCTTGTCAAGCACAAGACGAAGCTGGAAAAAGTTCAGAGGTATGCCACTAGACTAGTCCCAGAATTAAGAGGCATGAGTTACGAGGAAAGGCTGAGTGAACTACACCTCACGTCGCTGGAAGACAGAAGAGCTCGGGGAGACATAATCACCACATACAAAATTCTCAGGGGAATTGACAGGGTAGACAAGGATGGATTATTTAACTCGGGTGGTACACGCACAAGGGGACACAGGTAGAAGCTGAGTACCCAAATGAGCCACAGAGACATTAGAAAAAAAATTCATTGTCAGAGTAGTTAGTAAATGGAATGCATTAGGCAGTGATGTGGTGGAGGCTGACTCCATACACAGTTTCAAATGTAGATATGATAGAGCCCAGTAGGCTCAGGAATCTGTACACCAGTTGATTGACAGTTGAGAGGCGGGACCAAAGAGCCAGAGCTCAACCCCCGCAAGCACAATTAGGTGAGTACACAATTGGCACAGTGATAATATCCTTGCGAACATCCCAGGAGGATGTTATATATATATATATATATATATATATATATATATATATATATATATATATATATATATATATATATATATATATATATATATAGATACATTTTTTTTTTGAAATATATGGAAGGGAGTACCACCTCTAGCTGGAAGAAGGGGGATAGATACATATATATATTTATATATATATATATATATATATATATATATATATATATATATATATATATATATATATATATGTATATATATATATATATATATATGTATATATATATATATATATATATATATATATATATATATAGTTTTTTTGTTTTTCTCTGTCCACAAAACATCATTTATTTAACAGTGTTTCTGCCAATCACTAAAGTAGTGTCGCGAGTTGTATTGTGTCAGCTGTTTAGCAATAGTTTATAACCTTTCACAATAACCACATTCACAAAGTGCTGCAAATAAAGTGTCAAATCGGCAGCCACGGGCATGGCGAATTTTTGCCCCCGTGCGAAAAGGTCAGTGTGTGTCCAGCCTGTAGTGTGGGGGTTCAGTATGAGCTGGGCCACAACGATGAGTGGACCGTAAAGTGTATGTTCTAAGGGGAGGGGACGAGTCCCTGGGGGCTAAGGGGAGACCCCCCGGAGAAGTGACAAGTGCTACACTCTCCTGCACTCCCATACTGTGAACACTCGCAGTGTACAACAAGTGACGTGATGGAAAAGAACAAGATTGTGATAGTGTTGACGGAGGCGGATATGTGCGAGAGAGAGAGGAATCATTGATGCAGCCGGCTATAATAGCGAGCCAGCTATGGTAAGCTATAGACGGTCAGCCAGCTAGCTAGCGAGCTATAGCGGGTCGGCCACGCCACTAGACAGGCAGGCCATACTAGGTATAGGCTCCTAGGCGTGGTTCCCACCCGGCCTGCCGCGCCCCCATACCCCTGCTCAACATACCAATCTGTATGGTAAAGTGTGGAGGGAGACTCGAATGTTTGGAACGCCTCCGTGTTTCAGGAACGGCCTTCGTGTGCAGTGGGGAACGCATTGGGTAGTTGGAAGGGGGCTTCTCCGTGAAGGGAAAGGCGGCTCTGTGTGTGTGTTCACTTCTTGAATACGCAAGCTTATGTTTACAAACAAATGTCAACGCCGGCTACACATACAGTGCTCAATATTATGCTCAATATGTGCGTAATCTTCCGGTTGATATATGTGTTCACGTGCGTGGTCGATAGGAGCTGGGATATGAGGACAAGGAGCTGGGATATGAGGACAAGGAGCTGGGATATGAGGACAAGGAACTGGGATATGAGGACAAGGAACTGGGATATAAGGACAAGCAACTGGGATATGAGGACTAGGAGCTGGGATATGAGGATAAGGAGCTGGGATATGGGGACAAGGAACTGGGATATGGGGGACAAGGAGCTGGGATATGAGGACAAGGAGCTGGGATATGAGGACAAGGAGCTGGGATATGAGGACAAGGAGCTGGGATATGAGGACAAGGAGCTGGGATATGAGGACAAGGAGCTGGGATATGGGGACAAGGAACTGGGATATGAGGACAAGGAGCTGGGATATGAGGACAAGGAGCTGGGATATGGGGACAAGGAACTGGGATATGAGGACAAGGAGCTTGGATATTAGGACGTCAAATAAACGGTGCCTCTCAACTACTTATTAAGACTAAGGGGGGGGGGGGGGAACCCGAACGCCGACCTGCTATAGAAGCGAGGCCGTCGCTCTTCCGACCAGTCTGGAAGTGGAGGGGTTGAGAGGGGGTATATAAGGAGAAAGGTTATACGGTCTACGGATTCCGAGACCTTTAACGGCGTTCCCAGACAGTGGTCCAGAGTGTGACCTACAGTGGGCGGGGTGTGGTCATTGCGTCAGCGGGCCACACCCTCGCCTGCTGCTGCTGCTGCCCTACCCCACGGCTACCCATGCCCCCCATGCCCCCCCCCCGGTACAGCAAGGCGGCGGACACTTGACCTGCCTCAACCCCAGCAACCAGGGCATAGCCCAACCCATCTCAACACACACCCAAACCTCCCCTCCAACCAATCCCAACCTACACACACACACACACATACATACACACACACAGGGAGCCGGCGGGCGAGCGGACAGCACGCTGGTCACGTGATCCTGTGGTCCCGGGTTCGAACCCGAGGCGCCGGCGAGAAACGATGGGCAGAGTTTCTTTCACCCTGAATGCCCCTGTTACCTAGCAGTAAATAGGTACCTGGGAGTTAGTCAGCTGTCATGGGCTGCTTCCTGGGGTGTGTGTGTGGGGGGGGGGGGAAGGAAATAGTAGTAGTAGAAACAGTTGATTGACAGTTGAGAGGCGGGCCGAAAGAGCAGAGCTCAACTCCCCAAGCACAACTAGGTGAATACACGCACACACACACACACACACACACACACACACACACACACACACACACACATTGAGGGGATTGATAGGGTAGATAAAGACAGTCTAGGGGATTGATAGGGTAGATAAAGACAGTCTATTTAACACAAGGGGAACACGCACAAGGGGACACAGGTGGAAACTGAGTGCCCAAATGAGCCACAGAGATATTAGAAAGAACTTTTTTAGTGTCAGAGTGGTTGACAAATGGAATGCATTAGGGGGTGATGTGGTGGAGGCTGACTCCATACACAGTTTCAAGTGTAGATATGACAGAGCCCGATAGGCTCAGGAATCTGTACACCTGTTGATTGACGGTTGAGAGGCGGGACCAAAGAGCCAGAGCTCAACCCCCGCAAACACAACTAGGTGAGTACAACTAGGTGAGTACACACACACACAACACACACACACACACACACCCTTGACCTTTCCCGCCAATCAAAATTGCAACAATGGCTGATAAACAAAAAATCTCTTGCTATTTATAGCAGCCTATTGATAGGTTCTCCATTAGAGGCAGAGAATGACGGGTAATTGTGTGTGTGTGTGTGTGTGTGTGTGTGTGTGTGTGTGTGTGTGTGTGTGTGTGTGTGTGTGTGTGTGTGTGTGTACTCACCTAGTTGTGCTTGCGGGAGTTGAGCTTTGGCTCTTTGTTCCCGCCTCTCAACTGTCAATCAACTGGTGTACAAATTCCTGAGCCTACTGGGCTCTATTTTGTGTGTGTGTGTGTGTGTGGGTGTTGGTAACTGCTTATTAGGTGCTTGTTTGTGCGGTGATTCGAGTACACTGCTGATCTTCTTGTTTGCGAAACAACCCTTAAACCTGGTTTATTTTCTAAAGGTTAGACTTGATATCAGGAGCCGACCAATCCGTTAAAAATTGGACGTATTAGTGAAGATTTTAAGCACCGTATTAGTGACGCTTTCGAGGCATCGACGAGGTGAAGCGAACTGCTTGGATTCGTACGCTTCTGGTTACGCCAAACCGTCGCGTTTTTGTACGTAGTAAAGCGTCTATTGGGGTACAGGGCCCCCCCCGTGTCTGTCTTGGAATTATTGAGTGAAAAAAGGACACGTTCCTTGCTAGACGTGATGAGTGTGCTCATACTGGCCCTTCACTCATGCTTTCCCCTCATTCTCACTCACACTTTCCCCTCACTCCCATACTCACCCTCATTCTCACACTCCCCCCCCTCACATACTCCCCCCCCCTCACATACTCCCCCCCCCACCCTCACACACTCCCCCCCCCACCCCCAAGGCTACAGTTGTCTCACGGGCTTAAGAATACTATTGTTTTTGTCCCATTTTTTTCCCCTATTTGGTCTGCTGATCTAAATGTCACAGTTGTAAAGTTATGAGCGAGTCACTCCTCCCGCGTTTGGCCAGGTTCGAGCCCCGGCCGGGGATGATATACTGGCCGCCACTCCCTAACTGTTCGCCCCCCTGTTTACCCAGCAGTAATTGGCCTCCACAACAGTGGCTATGTGGGGGGGGGAGGGGGGGATGATGCTGTACGCCTCAGAGAATCATCTCTCCTTGCATCTCTCTCTATACGTATTCTGTTGCAGCATCCATTGATGATCCCATATGCGATTAAATGATAAATTCTTTAAAGCGTGGCAGTGGGGGATCGAACCCGTGTTCCTTGGCGTCCCAGAGACGCTCGCTTTAACCCATCACATCACGATGGGATGAAAATAATTCAACCTGCAGCGCCTAAATTAGTAAGCGTTTTTTCACAACTAAATGACACTCAATTAAATAATAATAATAATTTCCTAGCTAAATCCGGGCGTTTTGATTGCCAGTTTCTTTGTAGTTTGGAAGGTTTCAAGGCGTCATCGGGATACAGACTCAGACCTCAGAACCTAGACTACAGGTTCATGGGGATAGAGACTCAGACCTCAGAACTTAAACTACAGGTTCAGGAGATATAGACTCAGAACTCAGAACTTAAACTACAGGTTCATGGGGATACAGACTCAGAACTCAGAACTTAGACTACAGGTTCATGGGGATACAGACTCAGACCTCAGAACTTAAACTACAGGTTCAGGAGATATAGACTCAGAACTCAGAACCTAGACTACAGGTTCAGGAGATACAGACTCAGACCTCAGAACTTAAACTACAGGTTCAGGAGATATAGACTCAGAACTCAGAACCTAGACTACAGGTTCAGGAGATATAGACTCAGAACTCAGAACCTAGACTACAGGTTCAGGAGATATAGACTCAGAACTCAGAACCTAGACTACAGGTTCAGGAGATATAGACTCAGAACTCAGAACCTAGACTACAGGTTCAGGAGATATAGACTCAGAACTCAGAACCTAGACTACAGGTTCAGGAGATATAGACTCAGAACTCAGAACCTAGACTACAGGATCAGGAGATATAGACTCAGAACTCAGAACCTAGACTACAGGATCAGGAGATATAGACTCAGAACTCAGAACCTAGACTACAGGATCAGGAGATATAGACTCAGAACTCAGAACCTAGACTACAGGTTCAGGAGATATAGACTCAGAACTCAGAACCTAGACTACAGGTTCAGGAGATATAGACTCAGAACTCAGAACCTAGACTACAGGTTCAGGAGATATAGACTCAGAACTCAGAACCTAGACTACAGGTTCAGGAGATACAGACTCAGAACTCAGAACCTAGACTACAGGTTCAGGAGATATAGACTCAGAACTCAGAACCTAGACTACAGGTTCAGGAGATATAGACTCAGAACTCAGAACCTAGACTACAGGTTCAGGAGATATAGACTCAGAACTCAGAACCTAGACTACAGGTTCAGGAGATATAGACTCAGAACTCAGAACCTAGACTACAGGATCAGGAGATATAGACTCAGAACTCAGAACCTAGACTACAGGATCAGGAGATATAGACTCAGAACTCAGAACCTAGACTACAGGATCAGGAGATATAGACTCAGAACTCAGAACCTAGACTACAGGTTCAGGAGATATAGACTCAGAACTCAGAACCTAGACTACAGGATCATGGGGATACAGACTCAGAACTCAGAACTTAGACTACAGGATCATGGGGATACAGACTCAGAACTCAGAACTTAGACTACAGGATCATGGGGATACAGACTCAGAACTCAGAACTTAGACTACAGGATCATGGGGATACAGACTCAGAATTCAGAACCTAGACTACAGGTTCATGGGGATATAGACTCAGAATTCAGAACCTAGACTACAGGATCATGGGGATACAGACTCAGAATTCAGAACTTAGACTACAGGTTCAGGAGATACAGACTCAGAATTCAGAACTTAGACTACAGGTTCAGGAGATACAGACTCAGACCTCAGAACTTAGACTACAGGTTCATGGGGATACAGACTCAGAATTCAGAACCTAGACTACAGGATCATGGGGATACAGACTCAGAACTCAGAACTTAGACTACAGGATCATGGGGATACAGACTCAGAACTCAGAACTTAGACTACAGGATCATGGGGATACAGACTCAGAACTCAGAACTTAGACTACAGGATCATGGGGATACAGACTCAGAATTCAGAACCTAGACTACAGGTTCATGGGGATATAGACTCAGAATTCAGAACCTAGACTACAGGATCATGGGGATACAGACTCAGAATTCAGAACTTAGACTACAGGTTCAGGAGATACAGACTCAGAATTCAGAACTTAGACTACAGGTTCAGGAGATACAGACTCAGACCTCAGAACTTAGACTACAGGTTCATGGGGATACAGACTCAGAATTCAGAACCTAGACTACAGGATCATGGGGATACAGACTCAGAACTCAGAACTTAGACTACAGGATCATGGGGATACAGACTCAGAACTCAGAACTTAGACTACAGGATCATGGGGATACAGACTCAGAATTCAGAACCTAGACTACAGGATCATGGGGATACAGACTCAGAATTCAGAACCTAGACTACAGGTTCATGGGGATACAGACTCAGAACACACACTACAGAGCAGCCAGGGACACTGTAGATCACTGTATCAGGCTTATGAATACATACAAATTTCACAAGTACGAAAATTTTCGTACCTGTGAAATTTCACTTCGAATCAAGGTAAAATAGTGATAGAAATCTGAAATCATTCGAAATGAAATTTCAGTTCGAATCATATTTTTTTGATATTTTGATTTTTTTTTCCTTCTCTCCGCCTCCAATTGGATTATTTCTTGGTAATGGTGGGCTGACGAGGTCTCTTGAGGCTCTGAATCATTGATCAGATCACGTTTACGTCACGTATTACATAATTACTGTATTATATTGTATTATTACATTATTGTAGTATTACATAATACTATTGTTACTGTTATCATTAGTTACATTAGGTTTTGTAGTAGTAAAGAAATGCAAAATATTACTTTGCCTTTTTTTTCACTCATTTTTTTTTTTTTTTTTTTGCATTCGAATTTGAAACCAAACAGGAAAGGATAGTTAGTAAAGTCAAATTATTTGTTGTCATTAAATATAATAGGTAAAGAAAATGCATAATTACATACAATACACACATAAAATACAACATTCAGAATATATAAGAATTTCTTATAATATTTTTATTATTATTATTATTATTTGTATTAATATTTATTTTTATTATTTATTATCATAATTTGTCTTACTTATTATTATGTACCTGGTTGATACCTGGTTGATACCTGGTTGATACCTGGTTGATGGGGTTCTGGGAGTTCTTCTACTCCCCCAAGCCCGGCCCGAGGCCAGGCTTGACTTGTGAGAGTTTGGTCCACCAGGCTGTTGCTTGGAGCGGCCCGCAGGCCCACATACCCACCACAGCCCGGTTGGTCCAGCACTTCTTTTAGAAAACAGTCTAATTTTCTCTTGAAGATGTCTTATGTTTTAGGATTATTATTAATAAAACGTAAAAATATCCAAATAATGATCTTCGTACCACCGGGATTTTAACGTAAATTTCATTGGCTAGAATTCCCTCCAAAAAAAAGGAATTTTATTCCATTCTGGATAATTCAGGATTTGTGATACAGACTTTTTAAGTGATGCGTCATGTTGTAGAAGCCTTTGGGTAAAACTGGAGACCTTTTGCGTGCTCTGGGTCGCGAACCAGCGCTACCAGTTTCTGTTTTTTGACCGCGTATATATATATATATATGTCGTACCTAGTAGCCAGAACTCACTTCTCAGCCTACTATTCAAGGCCCGATTTGCCTAATAAGCAAAGTTTTCCTGAATTAATATATTTACTATAATTTTTTTCTTATGAAATGATAAAGCAACCCTTTTCTCTATGTATGAGGTCAATTTTTTTTATTGGAGTTAAAATTAACGTAGATATATGACCGAACCTAACCAACCCTACCTAACCTAACCTAATCTATATTTATAAGTAAGGTTAGGTTAGGTAGCCAAAAAAAGCTAGGTTAGGTTAGGTTAGGTAGGTTAGGTAGACGAAAAAACATTAATTCATGAAAACTTGGCTTATTAGGCAAATCGGGCCTTGAATAGTAGGCTGAGAAGTGAGTTCTGGCTATTAGGTACGACATATATATATATATATATATATATATATATATATATATATATATATATATATATATATATTATATATATATATATAAATATATATATATATATATATATATATATATATATATATATATATATATATATATATATATATATATATATATATATATATATATATGTGTGTGTGTGTGTGTGTGTGTGTGTGTGTGTGTGTGAGAGAGGAAATGTGTGCTGTGTGTGCACGTATGTTCGTGTGCCTTTGCGTGTGCGTCTCTGTGTGTAACATAGCATATGAGATCTTGTATGTCGTGAGTACTGCTTCTCATCGTGAAGAACGTTCCACAGATCACTACTACTATTCATATAGAGATGACCCGCAAGAGACCGTGATCACCCAATATCAATACAACTCGTTCTCTGGATTCGTCACTCCGTTAAAAATGCAACTGTTTTACCTAATCAATAACGCACCAACCCCACCCAACCCACCTAACCTAACGAGTCCGATGCGTAGAAAACGTACACTATTTCTTAAGGCGTTACTTTCACAGTACAATTTACCGTATTTGTAAACATTAAAGCGTCTTAATACTGCCGTTTTCTATGCATAGGTCTCAATAGGTTAGGTGGGTTGCTTGGGTTTTACAAGAATGTAATATAATGTAATGTATGTACTCTCATAAACCCAATGTATCTTCTTGAATATATTTTCTTGAGATGATTTCGGGGCTTTAGTGTCCCCGCGACCCGGTCCTCGACCAGGCCTCCACCCCTAGGAAGCAGCCCGTGACAGCTGACTAACACCCGGGTACCTATTTTACTGCTAGGTAACAGGGGCATAGGATGAAAGAAACTTTGCCCATTGTTTCTCGCCGGCGCCCGGGATCGAACCCGGAACCACAGGATCACAAGCGCAGTGTGCTGTCCGCTCGGCCGACCGGCTATATAAAATAAATAAATATATATATAAGGTAAAACAGTTGCATTTTTAACGGAATGGCAAAAATCAAGAAAACGGGCTGCCTTTAGGGCCCTTTAGACACAAGCGGATGAGAGATTTTCCTTGGCAATGAAAGGTGAATGTCTTACGGAATAGTCCTTTTAAGCTTAAGAATCTCGGGGCAATGATCATGCTATTCATTGTACCTATCCTTGCATATAAAAAATTACCTTCCACTTAGCGTAAGGGCGTAATTAGGCTGTTATATGATGAGCAATCTATCACTATTTTACCTTAACAAAACGATAGATATCCCATCACAGCAGGAGATGTTTATCGCAAGAGCTTGCATACAAATGATCCGAGTCGGGTCTAAAACCTGAGAAAAGTATGTAACTCACTACGTCATCGCTGTATCTTAAACAAACCTAACCTAAACTATCCTATCGTAATCGATCCTAACCTATATCCTATCCTAACCTATCGTATTCCATCTTATATCCTATCCTAATTAAACCCAATCTAACCTAATCTTACCTAACGACAGTAAGAGACAAAAATATTGTGTTTTATATATATATAGGGAGGGGGGGGGACGGTTTGGACCGCCTGTGACGTCACTATGACGTAACAGTGTTCATCTCAGTACAGGTTTTAGACCCTAATGAATTATTCAGGTATTATGCTTGGGTGATTTGAACGCGACATGATAAATGATCCAAGCGCCCCATTGATGCGTGTTAAGGAGGCTCGCTGAACAGGTGGAGATTGTACTCGCTGTAGTTGGTAATTTGTGGGGTGGTGGGGGGGGGGGGGGGTAACAGGGTAGTTGGTAGATAGGTAGATTCTAGTGTTAGTAGATTCTTTTCTTGGACACTTCCTTTTCTTCGACACTTCCTTTTCTTGAAAATAATCTTTTCTCGGACATATTCTTTTCCAGGACACGACATTTCCTTAGACACAATTTTTTCTTAGAGAGACCCTCTCCTTGGACAAAAATCTTTCTTTGGACATTAACCTTTTCTTTGGAAACAAAAACCTTTTTGCTTGGACACGCTATCTTCTCTACCATCCCACCAGGATGGTATAGGTGAGTATTTCGTGTGAAGAACCTCTTCTGTCCAAAGGATAAGAGATAGAATAAAAGCGATCCGTTATCTAGAAACCGGACTCCCTAGCCACTAATAGAGCTCCGTAGGGGCTCTATCCGTCAATGATTTGACTCTGCCTCTTTTGGAGCAGAGTCGAGATTTCAAACCCAACACGAAGGTTATACGAACATATGTGTTTATGCAGAACAAATAAGTCCATTGTTATCGCTCCAGATAAATTATATATTAATCAGTCAACCATCACTAACCCAGTGAAAAGAAGACGAATATGTGTTTTTATATGTATTTAATGGAAGGTGATATGTGTTTACCGTTCTCCTTACATGTGGACACTGTGTTTACCTCCGGGAGAAGCTGTGAAGACACTGGTCAGGTCTCTGACAGTCATTGCTATTGCTTCACGTTCAGTTATTTCTTAAGTTATTTCTTACGACTTCTGTAGTCACAGAGGCGCCGAGGGGAGGGGGAGAGAATTATCAGGATGAAAGCGTCAAGCCATTACGACTATATAGCACTTGGAATGGGTCAGGATAAGGATTTGGGATGGGACGGAGGGTAAGGAAGGTATGGTGCCCAACCACTTGTGGACGGTCGGGGATTGAACGCCGACCTGCATGAGCGAGACCGTCCAGACTGTACCAACCAGTTCAAGTGGTCGTAGGCGCCAAGAGCTCTACCAGCATCCTAGGGAGGATGGGGGGGGGGGTTACAGAACCCAAGAGAGAGCAACGCAGAATCAACGTCTTGAGCGTTGATTCAGCGTCGAACCAACGCCACTCCTGAATATCAGGCCCCACTGGGAAGATGCAGCAAAGATACATCGTATGATGTATGTATACCGACGTTGTATACCGTATTTGACACCGTATAGGTGCTTATTATACACTGGTATTGTATTTTTTTCATAATTCTTCATCCATTTAAAGTTATTTTCAGGTGGTTATGTATTAAAAATATTAACATTATATTTAACATTCAATGTTTTTTTTAACAACACTGAAAACAACGAACGTAACTACAACGATTTTTGTAACTTTACAAAACGTTACAACTTAAACAAAAAATAAAAACTATGTTGACCAGACCACACACTGGAAGGTGAAGGGACGACGACGACGTTTCGGTCCGTCCTGGACCATTCTCAAATCGATTGTGAGAATGGTCCCAGGACGGACCGAAACATCGTCGTCGTCCCTTCACCTTCTAGTGTGTATGTGGTCTGGTCAACATACTTTAGCCACGTTATAGTGACTCATCGCCTGCACTAATCGTTGTGATTTCGACGTGTTTGGTATCAGGCTTGTGACTAGCGTGGGTCTATCAGTGGGGGGCCGACACTCCAATCAAAATGTTCCCCCCTGAGTCCTCAATTGCCCCCTTTGTAGCCGGGGCCCGGCCCTGACTGACTGCCCCTTTGTAGCCCCCACCCCGCCGGGGCCCGCCCCTGACTGACTGCCCCTTTGTAGCCCCCACCCCGCCGGGGCCCGGCCCTGACTGACTGCCCCTTTGTAGCCCCCACCCCGTCGGGGCCCGCCCCTGACTGACTGACTGACTGCTCCACGCTGCGCCCTCCCGCCGGGTAATCTTGGCCACTTGGGTTCAATATTCTCCGGAGGTGTCGAGTGATCTCACCAAGCTCAGCGGGTCATCTTTAATAGATACTCTCACCATCTCTTGTGGTCAGAGAGCCCCCCAGGATTCATCAAAGCATTTTGCACAACCACTTAACGAAGCCTGTACATCTTTTAATTACTCCTTGATCATGGCGGCTTTGTTTATATTGGTTAAGTTGTTTGGAAGTTTGGGAATTTTACAAGTCAAGGTAATTTGTTGTTATAAACAACTTCGTAGCGCTTCGGAGCTGGTAAACTGTTTAATAAGTGTAATGTAAGCTGCCGTGATTGAGGAAAGATGTACAGGTTTCGTAAGAGGATGCGTAAATGCTTGATGCATTTTGGCTCGCTGTGACAACCGATATTGATTGACATATCTGGATATTGTGAAACATTCTCGAACGAAAACAGTGTCATACCCAGACCAAGTTTCGTACCCAGTTTCGTACCCAGACAGTAACAGTTTCGTACCCAGACAGTTACAGTTTCGTAACAGTTTCGTACCCAGACCAAAATCCTGAATTTTCCTTGTCTGTCCATCCTGCTGCTGTCATTGTTCTGACCCCCTTAACTCACCCTTATACCATTACCCTGCTGCTGCTGCTGCTGCTGCTGCTGCTGCTGCTGCTGCTGCTACTGCTGCTGCTGCTGCTGCTGCTGCTGGTGCTGCTGCTGCTGCATCAATACCCTTATCTCATTCCTTATTCCTTATTGTGTTGTACATCCTCTCCTCCTGTCTGACGGACTCCATCCTCTGCCCCCCTGTCTGACGGACTCCATCCTCTGCCCCCCCCCCCCCATCCTGTCTCTGGCCCCTGTCAGCCAGGAAGGCCACCCGGGGAGGACTTGGCTGCCTCCACCCCAGCTTCCCGTCACAACTTTCAACCGAAAATGTGATGCGACTTAACCCCCGCATCACATAAATTATATTAGTCTCCGCATTAAACAAATATGAGTATCAGAGCTGAATATCCAAAGCTAATGACAAATATGGCGCCGCGTGAACCCAAGGCATACATATACTGACTGACGCGAAGGTTGCGGCTTGAGAAAGGATAGCAGCCATAGTTGACCAGACCACACACTAGAAGTTGAAGGGACGACGACGTTTCGGTCCGTCCTGGACCATTCTCAAGTCGATTGTCAACTTCTAGTGTGTGGTCTGGTCAACACGTTATTGTGACTCATCGCCTGCAGATAGCAGCCATAGTTGGAAGAGTCGACGAATTGCCGTACTAAACTGTTCATCAAAGGCGTGCGGAAGTATGCGCCCGCACAAAGGAATGAGTGCACCAAATAATAGCAATAGTAGAAACAAAGCTAACAGGAATGACGACGTGGGAAATGACAACATTTCACAGTGATTTTGAAGGCATCAGGAAACGAGAAAAATGATATATAAATAGACTTGAACTGCCAACCAGGAATACGTCGTAATCTTAGAGGATTTTAGCAGAGGAGGAGGAGGCAGGGGGCAAAGATACAAGAATTTACATAGCAAGAGCAATAGAAAAAGGTGTCGAAAGTTAAGTAGTGACGGTGATGAACAAATCTACAAGGGCCGTGGCGAGGATTCGAACCTACGTCCGAGAGGATCCCAGACACGCCTTAATCGTTTTGGGTGACGGTGATCTACAACTCTGAAAAAACCAGGAGATCCAGGCATAATTAAAAAGAGGCAAAGAGTAATGCTATATAATCCTCCTCCCGGAAGCTGCAGAAATAGACTATCATCTGAGAGCAAAGTTAATAGTCATGAGCAACTTTATTTATTAGAGAATAAACTTGGAATTAATGAAACTACCAGAAATGAATGGAGACATGGAGAGAAAAGGTAGTCGAGACAGAAGATTTGAACAGAGTGGACACTGTCCACCACACAGGGGCCAGAGTGGACACTGTCCACCACACAGGGGCCAGAGTGGACACTGTCCACCACCACACAGGGGCCAGAGTGGACACTGTCCACCACCACACAGGGGCCAGAGTGGACACTGTCCAACACCACACAGGGGCCAGAGTGGACACTGTCCACCACCACACAGGGACCAGAGTGGACACTGTCCACCACCACACAAGGACCAGAGTGGACACTGTCCACCACCACACAGGGACCAGAGTGGACACTGTCCACCACCACACAGGGGCCAGAGTGGACACTGTCCACCACCACACAGGGACCAGAGTGGACACTGTCCACCACCACACAGGGACCAGAGTGGACACTGTCCACCACCACACAGGGACCAGAGTGGACACTGTCCACCACCACACAGGGACCAGAGTGGACACTAGCCACCAACACACAGGGACCAGAGTGGACACTGTCCACCACCACACAGGGACCAGAGTGGACACTGTCCACCACCACACAGGGACCAGAGTGGACACTGTCCACCACCACACAGGGGCCAGAGTGGACACTCCACCACCACACAGGGACCAGAGTGGACACTGGCCACCACCACACAGGGACCAGAGTGGACACTGTCCACCACCACACAGGGGCCAGAGTGGACACTGTCCACCACCACACAGGGACCAGAGTGGACACTGTCCACCACCACACAGGGACCAGAGTGGACACTGTCCACCACCACACAGGGACCAGAGTGGACACTGTCTACCGCCACACAGGGGCCAGAGTGGACACTGTCCACCACCACACAGGGACCAGAGTGGACACTGGCCACCACCACACAGGGACCAGAGTGGACACTGTCCACCACCACACAGGGGCCAGAGTGGACACTGTCCACCACCACACAGGGACCAGAGTGGACACTGTCCACCACCACACAGGGACCAGAGTGGACACTCAACATTGCATTTTTTTATTGTTGTTTGACTTATTTTTTCCGTTAATTGAAGGAATTTTTTGCAACACGAGAAGGGAATGATCAGTTTAAAACACCAAGCCATTACGACTAATATAGCACTGGGAAGGGGGTCAGGATAAGGATGTGGGATGGGACGGGGGGAAAAAGGAATGGTAGCCCAACCACTTGTGTGGACGGTCGGGGGATTGAACGCCGACCAGCACGAAGCGAGACCCATCGCTCTATACCGTCCACCGCAAGTGGTTGGGCTGATATGCGACAAGATTGATTTAATTTTTGTTAATTAATTACGGTAGACGCCATGTTGGGGGCCTCGTGTAGGAGACCCGGGATGGTGTTTTCAGCTCTCTCTCACCATTTGCCTCTCCGTTAGAAATGCGACGGTTTTGCGTAACTAGAAACGTAACCAACTTAACCTATCCAATTTTATGTATAGAATACCTCAATATTACGGTTATCTTGAGATGATTTCGGGGCTTTTTTAGTGTCCCCGCGGCCCGGTCCTCGACCAGGCCTCCACCCCCAGGAAGCAGCCAGTGACAGCTGACTAACACCCAGGTACCTATTTTACTGCTAGGTAACAGGGGCATAGGGTGAAAGAAACTCTGCCCATTGTTTCTCGCTGGCGCCCGGGATCGAACCCAGGACCACAGGATCACAAGTTTCGCGTGCTGTCCGCTCGGTCGACCGGCTCCCAACCGGCGACCGACTGGTGCTTTAATTTGTCCTAAACCCGTTGCATTTCTAACGAATTGGTCGATTCCGTAAAAATAATAATAATAATAATAAGTACTTTTTCCTAACTAGAAACGGACGAACCCAAGCCACCCACCTAACCTATCGAAGCCGATACACCTAAAACGTTAATAATACGGTGCAGTAACACTCAGCAATACATGGTAATTCTAGCGAATTGGTCGTTAGCGTGCAAAATGCAGCGTATTTGGTGAGAGGACGGGCTGGTGTCTCGGGCCAACCATCATAGTCAAATATCTCCTTTATCTCTCACTTTATCTCACCTCTATCGTGGACAGGCGAAGGATCTGAGGAAAGGAATTATTATTTAGATAACACGTTAATGGCTACATTGTTTTTGTCTGAGAAAAATTCCATAAAATATTAAATTAAAACCTAAATAAACAGTGACTTCAGCGAGGCAGAATTTTGGTAAATTCTCAGGTGTGTGAATTGTTAGTCAAACTGTCAAATCTGTTGTCAAATCTGTTGTCAAATGTGACTGTCTTCCGTAATCGGATCTATCTTGAGATGATTTTGGGGCTTAGCGTCCCCGCGGCCCGGTCCTCGACCAGGCCTCATTTTTGTTACACCCCCTCCCCCCCAGGAAGAAGCCTGTAGCAGCTGACTAACTCCCAGGTACCTATTTACTGCTAGGTAACAGGGGGGCATCAAGGTGAAAGAAACTCTGCCCATTTGTTTCCGCCTCGACCGGGGATCGAACCCGAAATCTCAGAATTACGAATCCCGAGCGCTGTCCACTCATTTGTCAGGCCCCTGGGATGAAGGACAGTTGGTCACAACTGTGACTGGTTAGGAATATGATGATCTTTGTGTTAAGGTGATTGGGGGTCAATAATGAGTCCGGTGTGCTGGATGCACTGCAGGTTTGGTGTAGAGTCTATTTTAGATGTATAACCATTTATACATCCGAAATATCCTCGGCTACCATCCTCTTTTGTCCGGTCGTGTTGGTCGAGTGGTTAAGGGATCCTGTACGCCAGCAGAGTGCTCCTGGCAGTATGGGTTCCAGTCACTTCTGGGGTGTGAGTTTTCAGTTGCATATAGTCCTGGGGACCATTCAGGCTTGTTAGCATTTGTGTTCCTCACGTGTGCCCCAAAGAATGAGGTGATTTGATGAAATACCATGCCCAAGATTACCAACCGAGTGCCGGCGGGGGGATGGAAATAGCCTCGGCTACCATCCTCTTTTGTCCGGTCGTGTTGGTCGAGCGGTTAAGGGATCCTGAACCCATACTGCTCGTGGCAGCATGGGTTCGAGTCACTTCTGGGGTGTGAGTTTTCAGTTGCATATAGTCCTGGGGACCATTCAGGCTTGTTAGCATAACCATTTATGAATAACATTTTGGATTGAGTGGTTGTGTAGTTTTAGAGGCGTTACGGGTTCCGTAGAGGTTATTTTGACTAGATACTAGATGTTAGGATATTAAGAACACTCGATCACTTAGAGAAATTACTTAACCATTGCAAGAATTCGTTAGCATTGAAAGGTGGCTTTAACGTGAGCGTTAGAGGGGCAGCTCACCTCCTTAAATGACCTGTATTTACTATTTCATTTACATTTAGTATTTAATATTGTCATTTAGTATTTAGTATTGTCATTTACATTTAGTATTTACTATTTCAGTAAATGCATGTTGAAATATACTGAAATTGTTTTTCTCAGAATATAACTGTAAATTAGTTGAGTCTTATTCGCCGGTAAATTAGTTGCGTCAGTGTTAACGAGACAGGGGCCAGATTTACGAAGCAGTTATGCAAACACTTACGAACCTGTACAATCTTTTCTTAATCTTTGGCGGCATTGTTTACAATTATTAAACAGTTAATGAGCTCCGAAGCACCAGGAGGCTGTTTATAACAATAACAACAGTTGATTGGAAAGTTTTCATGCTTGTAAACTGTTCAATAAAATGTAACCAAAGCCGTCAAAGATTGAGGAAAGATGTACACGTTCGTAAGTGCTTGCGTAACTGCTTCGTGAATCTGGCCCCAATCTCGTTAACACTGACGCAACTAATTTACCGGCGAATAAGACTCAACTAATTTACAGTTATATGCTGAGAAAAACAATTACAGTATATTTCAACATGCATTTACTGAAATAGTAAATACTGAATACTGAATACTGAATACTAAAATTTACTTTACTCAAGCGGATTTGCAGGGGGGGGGGACTCATGGGAGTCTGTGCACGTAAATACAGTTGAGAGAGGCGGGACCAAAGAGCCAAAGCTCAACCCTCGGGCAGCTACCATCATGGCACGACGCAGTCTTAAGATATTCCTGGTCCAGAAACTCAAAAAAAAAAAAAAATACTAAACCCACGAAACCAAGGCAACAAGGGAGTATATACAACCCATCCTACTGTTTAGAGAGTAGTTTCTGTAACTATGTGTGCGCCATAGTACAAAGGTTGACGTTCTGAGCAACTAGATAGTACAACTTTGTACTATTCACTTTATAAAGCCGGGGAAAATGAACTAAAAACAAAAAAACTAGCTTAGCATTTTAAAAGCACCGAATCACCTGTGATTAATTGTTCAATGAACACTGAACTATGTGTTTAGCACATCTCTAACTCTGTCTATGGAGGACAGAAGAAAATGTATATATGTATATATGCTGGTTAGCATTGTAAATGTGTGGCCACGTCTGTGGTAGAAAATAATAATAAACAAAAAATAGCACATATAGGTACTATATTAGGCCTCAGATATCGTGTATGAGGCCTAAGAAGGTTAGGTTAGTTAAGTTTGTCAACACAAGTAAAAAATAGTTTTCCGGTTTGTCCAACTCAATAGTTCTGATTTCTACTTTCTAATCTCGTTCTACGTCGGTATATATACTATGGTCCTCATAGTTACTATAAGTACTACCACAACAGGAGAATGGGCTGAAAAAATACATATTAGACATATTTTGAAGACGACATAAGACACTTTAGCACGTACTTATATATGCAAGGACTCTAGCTTTATAAAACAGACATCTCATTAATTCACATTAAAGGCATTAAACAAAGACAAAACCGTTTTAGACAATGAAACAAAATTCTGTATCTGTGCCCTCAACAACCAAAACAAAAAACAAAAACAAATAAACATTCACTTACACGTCCGTATCTCGAATACTCACACCACAACCACCACACACCTGTAAACACACACACAACCACCACACACCTGTAAACACACACACACACACACACACACACACACAACACACACACACACACACACACACACACACACACACACACACACACACACACACACACACACACACACACACACACACACACACACACCTGTAAACACACACACACACACGTGCAACAATTTCAGGCATTACAAAACAAGGAACTTGGAAGATGAACTGGCCACCGGCTGACCTGACATTCCCAGAGCTCCGCGAGTCACTTTATTATTATTAACATCTTTATTGACAAAATTAATTACAATTTTGCTTTTTGTCAATAAATTTTGCTACAATTTTGCCACAATTTACTTGAGGATGGTCCAGGATGGACCGAAACGTCGTTGTCCCTTCACCTTCTAGTGTGTGTGGTCTGGTCAATTTTGCCTAATCTGAGGATTTCAATTAAGTCCAGTTAAAGTGAGGATAATGCTGGTATTCACTGTCACGCAGGACAGAGGGTCATACACAAGACTATAGGTCTAAACTGTCACATATATATATATATATATATATATATATATATATATATATATATATATATATATATATATATATATATATATATATATATATATATATCATGTTTACAATCAATGTTTTAAGGAACACAAACCAGGGGTCATCACACTACTATAGCAACCCTCCAGAAATACTACAACGCTGAGAGCAACCAGCAATCAACTCATTATATGTAGGGTGCTGGACTTAAGGGGGCTAGATTCACGAAGCAGTTACGCAAGTACTTACGAACGTGTAAATCTTTTCTCAATCTTTTATGGCGGCTTTGTTTACAATTATTAGACAGTTGATGAGCTCTGAATCACCAGGAGGCTGTTTATAACAATAACAACAGTTGATTGGGAAGTTTTCATGCTTGTAAACTGTTTAATAAATGTAAACAAAGCCGCCAAAGATTGAGATGTACACGTTCGTAAGTTCTTGCGTAACTGCTTCGTGAATCTGGCCCAAGGCCTGTACTCACCTAGTTGTACTCACCTAGTTGTGTTTGTGGGGGTTGAGCTCTGGCTCTTTGGTCCCGCCTCTCAACTGTCAATCAACTGGTGTACAGATTCCTGAGCCTATTGAGCTCTATCAAATCTACATTTGAAACTGTGTATGGAGTCAGCCTCCACCACAACACTACTTAATGCATTCCAATTATTAACTACCCTGACACTGAAAAAAATTCTTTCTAACGTCTCTATGGCTCATCTGGCTTATGCGGGTTCTCATAAGTACCAACCTCTGGAGCAGAGGTTTCTAATAGGCGCCGCTGGACGTTTTTCCAAAGGTGTCCCTTGAGACTAATATTATATTGTATTGTCCTCTAACTAAATAAGAACCACTTATAAGTATGCTTGACCTGACTTGTCTCCTGTTATTCATTTCCATACAGTTTTAACTGAGAACAATGCAGGGCTTCTGGCATGTGAATGTATGTGTGTGTATTTGTGGTAGCTATGGCGGCTGTTAGGCTAGCTGGCTCGATCTATTTTGTTGAAGGTGTCCATACTGGAGAACGTGGTTGTGAGGGTCCTCAGATTTTTTTTTTTTCAAAGAAGACGTTTTCAGCATACACTTTATATATTTTAAACCAAGAGTTTATAATACAATAAAGGTATAACTTGATATAAATGATATATCTCTGCTCACGGCAAAAGTTCATTTGCCAGTTTATAAGTAGACTGTTACTGGAACTGTAACATGCTTTCAGACCGTCACAAATATCTAGATGGTTGATCCAGGTGGTTTGAAATGGGGGGGGGGGGGGTGCGGGTTCTCATAATAATGGGCTCACAGGTGAGAACATGGTTGGAAATGGGCGGATGTGACCAAAAAAAAAAAAGTTTGGAAAGCACTCTTCCGGAGGGTTATTAAGGTCACGGTAATAACTCAACCACCTTCCAGCAAGTTTGGTGTTGGGCTTCAAGCCTATTAACCTCTGAAGGATTATTAGCACCGCCACAATAGCTTACTGGCCCAAGGTATATATACCCTTCTCTGTGTCTTCCCCCCCCCAAGGTATATACCCTTCTCTGTGTCTTCCCCCCCCCCACCCAAAGTATACCCTTCTCTGTGTCTTCCCCCCCCCCACCCAAAGTATACCCTTCTCTGTGTCTTCCCCCCCCAAGGTATACCCTTCACTGTGTCTTCGTCCCTCCCTCCTCCAAGGTATGTACCCGTCCCACGATAGACCTTTGCTTGCCTGCACCAAAGCGCCCTAACACGCACCACCAACATTCCAACTCCTCTCCCAAGCATGTGCTCAAGTTACCCTTGGAGTCTGCACCGCTTCTCCCCCTCGAGTTGGACCCAACTCTCTCCCACTAACTCTCCCAGTTAGTGGGAGAATGTCTCATTGGCGTGAATATGTTGATATTTCCCCCTAGTCCTCCCTATCTCACCTTTTCTCTTGCCTCGCCACTGTCTCTCATCTCTCTCTCATCTTTTTATGGGATTTTTATTCATTTATACATTTATTTTCATTCATCGTAACACTAGTCTCGATAGTTTCATCATGCTGTCTAGCTAACAGCATCGTGTCGGGGTTTGATTTTTTGGTCTTCAGCTGTATAAATAGCGTTGTGTTGTCGAGTTCAGACGAGTTGTTTCAGGTTAGTGACTGGCGTGTTGAGTCTTGTGGCAGCATCTGCTCTCTGGTGTACGTGGCACTCTGGCTCTTGTGTCTCATGGTAGTGAGTGCCTCCACTCTGGTGTACGTGGCACTCTGGCTCTTGTGTCTCATGATAGTGAGTGCCTCCACTCTGGTGTACGTGGCACTCTGGCTCTTGTGTCTCATGGTAGTGAGTGCCTCCACTCTGGTGTACGTGGCACTCTGGCTCTTGTGTCTCATGATAGTGAGTGCCTCCACTCTGGTGTACGTGGCACTCTGGCTCTTGTGTCTCATGGTAGTGAGTGCCTCCACTCTGGTGTACGTGGCACTCTGGCTCTTGTGTCTCATGATAGTGAGTGCCTCCACTCTGGTGTACGTGGCACTCTGGCTCTTGTGTCTCATGGTAGTGAGTGCCTCCACTCTGGTGTACGTGGCACTCTGGCTCTTGTGTCTCATGATAGTGAGTGCCTCCACTCTGGTGTACGTGGCACTCTGGCTCTTGTGTCTCATGGTAGTGAGTGCCTCCACTCTGGCGCACGTGGAAGTCAACGTGTGACGTCACCAGCAAAGGCCTTGACACCAGGAATGAATTTTTAATAGACAGTTGAAATGTACATTCCCCAACAAGGGGCTTGGCCCACGGTCTTGACGGCAGGTAAGGGTGTGCATGCCACACCAAGAGGTCAAAGTCTTGACCTCTTGACTACTGGCACCAGCTGAGAGCCCCTCAGACTTTATCAGTGCGGGTCTACCCCGTCAAGACCGTTCTTGTAGGTATAATCAGTACAGGAAATGTATATAACCTGATATCATAAAGATCTAGAGTCGCAAAATAACCCACATGATAACAGGAGATGAAAAGACGAAGACGTTTCGGTCCGTCTTGGACCGTTATCCAGTCGATTGGGTTAATGGTCTTGACAGTCGAGTTGATAAAGGGTCCTGGGGCCAGATTCACGAAGCAGTTACGCACGCACTTACGAACCTGTCCATCTTTTCTCAATCTTTGGCGACTTTGTTTACAATTATTAAACAGTTAGTGAGCTCCGAAGCACCAGGAGGGTGTTTATAACAATAACAACAGTTGACTGGGAAGGTTTCATGCTTGTAAACTGTTTAATAAATGTAACCAAAGCCGTCAAAGATTGAGGAAAGATGTACACGTACGTAAGTACTTGCGTAAATGTTTCGTGAATCTGGGCCCAGGGCGGACCGAAACACTCATCGTCGTCTCCTCATCTTCTGGCGTGATGGCTTGGTCATCATATCTTCAGCCACGTTATTGTGATTCATCATCTGCAACACTGATTCATTCACTGGAAGACGCCTCATCGTTAGGGCCTCAGGAGACCAGCAGCATAACGACCTCTTATAGAACCCAAATTGCAAACAACACAGTTTAAGGCCACTTTATTATTCATTTTTTTATTATGCAACCTATACCCATCCCGTGGGGCGGGGGTGGAAAGGGTTACAGAGGCACATAATGGGTTCAGGAACTGAACCCCAGAGCTCGTTTACCTGAGCAACTGACAATCTTGTGAAGCTAATTACACAATTGTTAATGTTAAAGACAGTAAACAATATTTTTTATAACCTCAAGAATTGTCAATCGTGGCGTAGTGGAAACAGACACTACCCGAGCCTCGCGAGCACTTTCATATGAGTTCGAATCCTGGCCAGGTAAAGATTAACTGAGCGCTAATCCTTATATATATATAACTGTTCACCCCTGTTCACCCAGCAGTAATAGAGGACTCTGGTTGTAAAGGTATTGGCGGGTCATGTTTCATGAACAACAAGTAAGGGGTTAAGGCTTACCATAAGCTGTGGGAAGAGAAAGCTTCCCACAGCTTATGGTAAGCCTGCTGACTCCTGCTAACAGGAGTCAGCAGTCGTAAAAAAAAAAGAGTGATGAACGCCATTGGCACTGGTTTGAAGAAGCCGTTCGTGTCTCTAAGCTCCAATAGCATTGTTGGTTCTCATCTCCTTGTAAATATTTATACCGTGTGCCTTGGCTGGTATTGGCCGGAACGTGACTGGGAATATATTTGATCAGGTCTCCAGGGCGCGCGGGAGTTCTGTTTTGGTGCCTTTGTTCCTGATGTACGTTGTGGGAATGTTTTATTAATACCTTGTTGCAATTTTTGACCCCATTTTCTCTCTCTCTTTTTTTTTCTCTCTCTCTCTCTGTCTCTCTCTCTGTCTCTCTCTGTCTGTCTCTCTCTCTCTGTCTCACTCTCTCTCTCTCTCTCTCTCTCTCTCTCTCTCTCTCTCTCTCTCTCTCTCTCTCTCTCTCTCTCTCTCTCTCTCTCTCTCTCTCTCTCTCTCTCTCTCTCTCTCTCTCTATCTCTCTCTCTCTCTCTCTCTCTCTCTCTCTCTCTCTCTCTCTCTCTCTCTCTCTCTCAACAATTTACATTGTGTCAACGATCCTGCCCAATTTTTGCTGACGCCATTAAACATTTAGATGTGTGTAGTAACCCAGAGAATCAGCTGTGTCAGTGAAACTCCTCCAAGTGTGGCACACTTGATGTAGTGGGCATACAGAGAAATGCTTACAACAACACTATTAAAAAAAATAGATTGAGGTGTGTGTGCGTGTGACCTAAATATCCAATTAATAGAAATATGAAGGAACAGTAAGTGATTTATAGCAAACTCGAAAGCAAAGTTTAAAAGTTCAAGTGAGATAAGGTGAGGGGGTATTTAAGTTGCTGGCATCGTGTACGGCCAATTGGGACGTCACTCAATGGAGCTCAGCCAATTGGGACGTCACTCAATGGAGCTCCACCAATTGACAGGGCACTCTATACGCTCAAGCGCCAATTATATACGTAATGAGGAACGAGACCAACTATCTGGCAGTTACATGAGGCATTTGGAGGACATGGAGCCTGTCCGTTACCAGCGTGACGTCTCCGGCTACGGTGTAACAGCGGCAGGCGTCGCCACGGACGTCACTGACGACGACGACGACCATAGGCCCGACGAGTCGACGTACGTCAACGAGACCAACAACCCAAATCACCTTCAACCGGAGGGCCTTGAGAGGCAAGATGGTCGAGGGTGTGGCAGCGTCGCTGACGGAGGCATTGAGGGCGTTGTGAGGTCTATGGGCCCTCTGACAGGGGCCCTCAGAGTCCCCCTGACGTCCCGCCCTCGGGGCCCTGACGCCACGCTACATTTAAGATCTCCAGATGATGTCACGTCTAGAGAACACCGCTCTTGTGATGGTCCGAGGCACCGTCTCGCTGATGTCAGGCCTCGAGACGGCAGCGTGGGCGACGTCTCGCCTCACACCTGTAATGATGTCATTGATGATGATGACGGCGGGGTCCAGGGACACGTGCACAGTGATGACGAGCACAGCTGTGCACACCTGCGAGGAAGCACAGGTGTTCAGTTGCCATTAATGACCATTGAAATCGAAAAATGGTTCATGGGTCTCTTTGTGAGCGACGAGGAACACGAGAACAAAGAGATAACAGAGATAACGGGGAGGAAGATAACGAGAAATAATAGCACGAAAAGCTTCAACAGTACAATAAGGGAGAACGAGGAGGGCTGCTGGCAACACCTTAGCTGGCAACAGGAAAACAACTTCCATAACAAGGTAAGCTTAAGCTTATATATATATATATATATATATATATATATATATATATATATATATATATATATATATATATATATATATATATATATATATATATATATATATATATGACAGTGTCAGACCACGGAGGAAAATTGAAACAGGAATTTCCTTAAGTACTTTCGTATATTAATGCATCTTCAGAAGGAGTATGTTCGTATATTAATGCATCACTCCTTCTGAATATGTATTAATATACGAAAGTACTTAAGGAAATTCCTGTTTCAATTTTCCTCCGTGGTCTGACACTGTCACATTTTTAATAACGTGTTTATTTTCGTGATTTACACACACACACACACACAGTCTTTGACTACATGATGGAGCTTAAAATTGTGACCAAAGGACAAGAGGTCCGGGAAAGGAGACTTGATTACAGAAAAGGGGACTACAGAAGGATAAGGGACTACCTGGGAGAAGTGCAGTGGGAGGAAGAACTTAGAGGAAAAACAGTGCAAGGTATGATGAACCAAGTCATATTGGAATGCAAGGAGGCTGAAGATAGATTTATTCCAACAATAAAGGAAAAAAGCAGGAGGGAATATAATAACCCATGGTTTAATAGACAGTGTCAGGAAGCAAAGGTGAGAAGCAGGAGGGAGTGGAGGAAGTACAGAAGACAAAGGACAGAGGACAACAGGATTAGATGTAACAGAGCTAGGAATGATTACATTAACATAAGACGAGTGTCGGAAAGGAATTATGAGAACGATATTGCAGTCAAAGCGAAAAAGCAACCAAAATTACTACATAGCCATATAAGAAGGAAGATGTCGGTAAATGACCAAGTGACAAGACTGAGGAAAACAGAAGGGGCATATACAGAAAGCGACAAGGAAATCTGCGAGGTACTGAATGCAAAATTCCATGGATTGTTCACAACCGAGCCTGAGCAGCTCCCATTGTTAGAAGAGATTACCCAAGATGAAAGACTATCGGATATAGAGGTGACAGCAGAGGATGTAATGAAACAGTTGACAACACTGGATGCAAATAAAGCTGTTGGACCAGACAAAGTATCACCGTGGATACTCAAAGAGGCAGCGCAGGCTCTCAGCGTGCCTCTGGCAATGATCTTTAATGAGTCACTTATGTCGGGAGAATTGCCCAGTTGCTGGAAGGAGGCAAATGTCGTACCGATTTTCAAAAAGGGTGATAGGGAGGAGGCACTTAACTACAGACCCGTATCACTGACAAGCATCCCCTGCAAAATACTTGAAAGAATAATTAGGCTAAGACTTGTTGAGCACCTGGAGAGCATTGGGTTTGTAAACAAACACCAACATGGGTTCTGGACAGGGAAATCATGCCTAACAAACCTTTTAGAATTTTATGACAAAGTAACAAGGATAAGGCAGGACAGAGAAGGCTGGGCAGACTGCATATTTCTTGACTGCCAAAAGGCCTTTGATACGGTACCGCACATGAGACTGCTATACAAACTTGAGAGGCAGGCAGGAGTAAGCGGAAAGGCCCTAGTATGGGTGAAGAACTACCTAACAGGAAGGAGCCAGAGGGTAATGGTAAGGGGCGAAAAGTCGGACTGGCGAACAGTAACAAGTGGAGTACCTCAAGGATCGGTGCTGGGACCAATCCTCTTTCTAATTTACGTAAATGATATGTTTACAGGAGTGGAATCATACATGTCAATGTTTGCAGATGACGCAAAATTAATGAGAAGAGTTGTGACAGACGAGGATTGTAGGATCCTCCAAGAGGACTTAAACAGGCTGCAGAGATGGTCAGGGAAATGGCTACTGGAGTTTAACACCAGTAAATGTAAAGTTATGGAAATGGGATCAGGTGACAGGAGACCAAAAGGACAGTACACAATGAAGGGGAACAGCCTACCTGTAACGATTCGAGAAAGAGACCTGGGAGTGGATGTGACACCTAATCTAACTCCTGAGGCACATATAAATAGGATAACGACAGCAGCGTACTCTACACTGGCGAAAATTAGAACTTCATTCAGAAACCTAAATGAGGAAGCTTTTAGGGCGCTTTACACTGCCTACGTGAGACCCGTCTTAGAGTATGCCGCGCCATCATGGAGCCCCCACCTGAAGAAACACATAAAGAAACTGGAGAAGGTTCAGAGGTTTGCGACGAGGCTTGTCCCAGAGCTACGAGGGATGGGATATGAAGAGCGGCTGAAGGAACTGAACCTTACGACACTAGAGAAAAGAAGGGAGAGAGGAGATATGATAGGGACATATAAAATACTCAGGGGAATTGACAAAGTGGAAATAGATGAAATGTTCACACGTAATAATAACAGAACGAGGGGACATGGGTGGAAACTGGAAACTCAGATGAGTCACAGAGATGTTAGGAAGTTTTCTTTTAGCGTGAGAGTAGTAGAAAAATGGAATGCACTTGGGGAACAGGTTGTGGAAGCAAATACTATTCATACTTTTAAAACTAGGTATGATAGGGAAATGGGACAGGAGTCATTGCTGTAAACAACCGATAGCTAGAAAGGCGGGATCCAAGAGTCAATGCTCGATCCTGCAAGCACATATAGGTGAGTACATATAGGTGAGTACACACACACACACACACACACACACACACACACACACACACACACACACATATATATATATATATATATATATATATATATATATATATATATATATATATATATATATATATATATATATATATATATATATTAAAAAACTTGTATTTCTGCAGTTTTGGCTCGGTAACATAAGAATAAAGCACAAATGTCTTTATTACACTGTCGATATGCGGGATCACCATAGCCCGTGCTACATGGACATTTCGTTCTGAGTAGCTAACTCTAAAACAACAACAAGAACAACAACGTAGGGAGAGGCTCTCTACATCATCAACCACAAGGGAATCCACAAATCGGACGCAGGTTCGAATCCTCGTCACGGCCCTTGTGGATTTGTTCAACCTATCCTATCCTAACCTGGACGTATTCCAACCTAACCCGTTCTGATCTAACTCAACCCATCGTATCCTTTCCTATCATAACCCGACCTACCCCTAACTATATTTCACTTAGCCTAACTCAGCCTATATGCTAGCAGAACTTATGCTAACCCAACCTATCCTAAGATAACCTTTCCTAACCTGACAGAACCTAACCTATATTAACCTAACCCAACCCAACGTATCTTAACTTATCTAACTAACATCTAACAACGTATCTAACCCAACCTAACCAATCTTAAACCATCATAACCTAACCTTACCCTAACCCAACTCAGCCCAACGTGTGCTAACATACCCCATCCAACCCTAACTTATCCTAACCTAACCTATCCTATCCAAACCCAACGTATCCTAATCGAACCTATCCTATCCTAACCTCACCAAACATAAATACAAGATAACATTTTGTGTCTTGTACATGTTACGCGTATGTGACGTCACTATGACGTCACACTGTTCCTGGAAGCACAGGTGTTGACTCTGCCTGTGTCTTGTGACAGGTGTTGGACTCTGCCAGTGTCTTGTGACAGGTGTTGGACTCTGCCAGTGTCTTGTGACAGGTGTTGGACTCTGCCTGTGTCTTGTGACAGGTGTTGGACTCTGCCAGTGTCTTGTGACAGGTGTTGGACTCTGCCAGTGTCTTGTGACAGGTGTTGGACTCTGCCTGTGTCTTGTGACAGGTGTTGGACTCTGCCTGTGTCTTGTGACAGGTGTTGGACTCTGCCTGTGTCTTGTGACAGGTGTTGGACTCTGCCTG
>NC_059583.1:23299919-23311467 GCF_020424385.1 Procambarus clarkii | reverse complement strand
TGTTTCTTAAGGTGGAGTTACTGTTTCTTAAGGTGGAGTTACTGTTTCTTAAGGTGGAGTTACTGTTTCTTAAGGTGGAGTTACTGTTTCTTAAGGTGGAGTTACTGTTTCTTCAGGTGGAGTCACTGTTTCTTCAGGTGGAGTCACTGTTTCTTAAGGTGGAGTTACTGTTTCTTAAGCTTGAGTCACTGTTTCTTAAGCTTGAGTCACTGCTTCTTAAGGTGGACTCACTGTTTCTTAAGCTTGAGTCACTGTTTCTTTAGCTTGAGTCACTGTTTCTTAAACTTAAGTCACTGTTTCTTAAGCTTGAGTCACTGTTTCTTAATCTTGAGTCACTGTTTCTCAAGATGGAGTCACTGTTCGCTAGTGTAGCCGTGGAGGACACTGTTGGAATGACAAGCTGGACCCGGAGTCTATACAGGACAGGTGTGTATACACTCTGGAGTACCCAGATATACACACTATATACACCCAACACTCTAGGGGTCTCTGTATAGTGGTGGCTGCGCGCTAGCGGCGCTGTCTGGCTTCCGTGTCAGCGATTGGGCCGTATTTTGTGGGCCTTACGATGCTCTGACACGCTAGCCGAGCGACAGTGGCCCGACGTAGCACCCGTCTTGGCTTCTCCGGACACAGGATAGAGAGGGAGAGACAGACAAACGGATGAGGATAGATAAAAGAGAGGAGAGAGAGAGAGAGAGAGAGAGAGAGAGAGAGAGAGAGAGGAGAGAGAGAGAGAGAGAGAGGAGAGAGAGAGAGAGAGAGAGAGAGAGAGAGAGAGAGAGGAGGAGAGAGAGAGAGAGAGAGAGAGAGAGAGAGGACTATACAGGGAGGCTGAAGGTGTGTTCTCACTGAATTGTGCTTGTAGGGGTTGAGCTTCAGCTCTCGAGTCCCTCTCCCCTTCAGCCTTACTCAGCTGGAGTTCAGGTTCCTGTGTATAGAGTCAGCCTCCACCACATCACTGCCTAATGCATTCCATCCGTTAACTACCTTGACACTGACGAATGTCCTTCTAGTATATCTTTGGCTTATTAGGGTACATAGTTTACACCTGTGTCCCCCTCGTGCAAGTACCACCCGAGTTAAACAGCCTATAACTTTATTTCTTTATTTACCCTATCAATTCTCCTCAGAATTTTGTATGTTGTAATCATGTCTCCCGTAACTCTTCTGTCTTCCAGTGACGTGAGGTTTAATTCACGTAGCCTTTCCCTGTAGATCATACCTCGTAGTTCTGGTATTAGTCCAGTGGTATTCCCTTTGAACCTTCTCCAACTTTGCCTTATGTTTGACAAGATATGG
Source organism: Procambarus clarkii (assembly GCF_020424385.1). NCBI lineage: Eukaryota > Metazoa > Arthropoda > Malacostraca > Decapoda > Cambaridae > Procambarus > Procambarus clarkii. Next base: position 23,310,165 of record NC_059583.1, on the reverse strand, counting down.
ACTTGACTTGATAGGACTTGTTTGAGAAGGCTCCAGGACTTGGTAAGGCTCCCGGACTTGATAACGTCGTGACAGTCATTGATAAGCGACCATACGAGTCATAAATATTCATACTCCGCCCAAGTAAAACAGAAACAAGCAACACTTAGTGGGCCAACCAGAGGCTTAGGGCCCGCGCAGGAATATCTCTGCAAAAAAAAAAAATCATTGATGTGCGTTGGGTTATTTGTTTCGACAATATTATTGATACTTATTGATTCCAAATATTTTGTTCAATAATGTGTAAAATAAATTAGTAAATCCTTTTGTGTAAATCCCACAGTGATATTCTCCCGTTTGTGTAAAATAAAAAAAATCACAAGAATTTGGTAAGCACTTTTTTGTACAAGCGTATAACTTCTCCTTTCTGATTCTTGTATGTAGAGGAGGTTTGGCGGCTGGATTAACGAGCCTTTGACCATTGTTGATGAGGATTGTCGGCAAATACTCAAACATTCTAACTTATAGTAATGTTAAATTTATATCTAAGAAAATTTCCGATCTTTAATACACATTACGTTAACTATCTTTGGGATCGGCCGCTGGATGGACGTGCCTGGCTTGAGGACTGGTTGAGGTGACTTGCTAAATTGATGTTGATGAAAAAAAAATAATTGCATATTATAAGCCAATGTAGTAAAGAAGCTAATTACACCTCGCTTCCCAGTAGCGTTGATTTGTGAGCGTTAATAGGTAAGCACAGGCGGGACCGAAGAGCCAAAGCTCAACCCCGCACACAAACACAACTAGGTGAGTACAGGACGATGTGTATAAAGGTTGGTTGAGGTGGAAATTAAACTAAATGAAAGCCCATATATTATACACGCAGGTTTAAAACACAAAATTAATAAAAATATATAAAAAAATATGTTTATAGTCTTTGTCGTATATATGAAAACAGAGCGCCACAATGTTATATTAAGGGTCAACATTATATTCAGCGTGTTTCTTCAGTCATATAAAGTGATTACAAGAGGAGGAAGTCCCCCCCCCCCCCGTAGAATTCAAGAGGTGGCGCAGTCACCCCTTTTTTATTTTTATTTTTACAGTAAAGTTTATTATTAAAAAAGCGAGTTTATGAGCACCCTCTTGTATCACCTCTGTTGCTCTATACATGAATACAGAGCCTCTCTAGGAGTTTAGATATGTGGTATAGAGTAGTGAATACAGTTACAGATGCTGGTCTGAGGCCGAACACAAGTATAAGACTCCTTGAAGACGGTCCTCGTGCTTTCCAAAGGTGCCAAAGGTATAAAATGTGCCAAAGGTATCCAAAGGTATCAAAGGTATCCAAAGTGTTAAAGGTACCAAGGGGTATCAAATATATCCAAAGGAGTCAAAGTTATCCAAAGGTATCCAAATGTGTCAAATGTATCCAAAGGTGCCAAAGTGTCCAAAGGTATCCAAATGTACCAAAGGTATCCAAAGGTGTCCAAAGGCCATTAATTATGAAGTGGACCTATTCTCAAGATCATGCTGACTTTTTGGGCGCTTTTGACTTTACTGGGGGGGGGGAATTCTCCGTGGAGTATGTGTACTGGATACATACTCAGTGACGTATGTATACATCCTTGTGTCCTGTAAATAAGTACCTGTCCCATTATTCAGCTCGTTGCTCGCTAATTGCCCTGAGAGTAGAGATTCTAGGAGACAAGACGCACCTTAAGTTTAATTCTCTGTTTAAACAAATTGGCTTAATTGGTCTCTTCTTTGAATTTATTGTCATAGACCTCTTTGCCGTTATTTCGTTAATAACGAATTTTCGAACGAGTAACACAACAGTTAACGAACGTTTTTGTTAACGTTCGTTAAGCGATATATAAACTGGTGGTGGTCGTCCACTACCAGTGTGTATATCCCGGTAGTTCTATACAAGGGGGAAGTAATAAGTTAAACGCCCCCCAGTGTCTCGTTAATGACCCGACATTTAGCGACACGAATAACCAATTTAAAACTAAAACATTTTAAAAAGAGTATATATATTGTGACGATAATCTCCTTCAAGAGATTGAGCCTGCTCTTCCCTCCAAAAATACGTCGATACATCTATATAAAACTACTATGGAAGAAATGTCCAACAACGACAACAACACCAGCAAGGTTTGCCAGAGAGCAAAACGTATGCAGCCAGGGACACCTGCTTCACCTCAAACCGCCAAACTACCTGTCTTGTTGCCGGCTCCTCGCTGATTGGCCGCCGGTTCAGCTGCTACTGCACTCACCCACCATACTACTTGATGTCTGGGGCCGCCACGACCTCAGTCCTCAGAATATTCAGTGCTTTCATACGGTTAACACTTCTTCCTGGTAGACTAAAGCTTTGGCTTACGTGTACTAAGAGAGGTGATAGCTTAAAGCCAATATTCCTGCACCAATATTTACGTTATTTGCACTTCTTGTTATTGCTCACTTGTCTTAACGTAACTTTTCACTTTGTCATTTAAATTATTCTTATTATTTTGATTGATTGATTTTATTATACGAATTTGTATGTCCATTTTATTCATGTTTTGTTTATCTAACGTAATTAAAATTCCATTGTTAAAATTTACTTGTGTTTTGTGTCTTCTCCTTACCTTACACAGACGAAGTTCCAGATTTTCTATTTTTTTTTATTCTATGTGACGAGGCCATACCCCTAGCTTTTATTCTATGTGACGAGGCCATACCCCTAGCTTTGAACAGCCGAACACCAACGCGTTACCGTCACAATATATATATATATATATATATATATATATATATATATATATATATATAATATGTGTGTGTGTGTGTGTGACGAAAATGAACACGTGACTAAAAATATGACAGTGTCAGACCACAGAGGAAAATTGAAACAGGAATTTTCTTAAGTACTTTCGTATATTAATACATCTTCAGAAGGAGTGGTACTTAAGAGTAATGCTGTCTTACTCAATGTTACAGGGGGAACGAGGCTAACAACCATGCAGGTTGTTAACGACCAACACGGCGTGGCTCGTCCGGTGGCGGGAGTTCTGATGGCCAATCAGAATCACCGGGCGAGGCAATGAGTACAGATCGGAACGTGAGCAGTTCAGTACTCGACACTCTTCCCCCCTGTCGATATGGTCTAGTTGTGTGACCAGGCGTATGGTGAAATTGCGACGAGGTGATCCACTCTCTTCTGAAATACGACCCGCGGAAGATGGTGTCTGTCAACGCCTTAGGGAGTGTTAGAAATCTACCGTCGACATCAGGATAATAATAATATTGAGCCACGAGAAGGTAGAAAAGTTTTACAGATGATCGCGTTACCTGTATATATATATATACCGTCGTGTCGGTGTAGTCGGCTGAGGGTCTCAAGAACAGTGCTATGCTGTTTCGTAGTAGATACAGACAAGAGAAGTAAAAGGGTTCAAAAGAGAACCATTATAACTGATGAGTAACGCTACTCTCACTGTTATTGTCTCAGCGTATATATAACTGTACATCTAATGTACAGTGTCCAGTAATTTATATATATATATAACTCTTCACATAAGGTACCCACGTGTTTGGGTAATATAAAGTATCCATGATAAAATTTTACCCATATTTTATTTTGTCCTTAGTGAGGACTCAGTGATATACGTGTGTCTCACGTGACAACAGGTCAGACCGAGGGCGACACCTGACTAAGTCGGAGGTGACTACATTTGGATAATATCAGATTTATCTATAAACTATAGTTATCAGAGTAACTATACACTAGAAAAGACTAAATTAAATGTGTTAGGTTAAGTAATCGACAGTTCGATCCCAACAATATATAATATATATTAAATATCTTAAGGTCTTATACTCAGTGATGAGACTTGGGAGAATTGGAGCGCCGTATTGCAAGGTGCAATTTTGGGGTTAATCTCTAATGACTGACATTGCAATCTGGTGTAATAATGACAGGTTGTGACGAGCGGCTGATAACAGCTTCACTCGTGACAGTCACCACAACCGCCGATAAATTACTAATTTCCTCTTTTGTAATACTTTCATTAACACAAAAAATTTACTTCATAGTATTTTTAATATTAATGAATTAATTATTATTAATTAATGGTGTCATTATTTTCACAATTGTGTAGTCTGTTTGTGTTCTTCTTTGCATCTGGGTTTACTCAACAGGTTTACTCTATTATTGGTTTACCAACTGGAAGTCTGCTGTTACATGGGTTTACAAGCTGGAGGTCTGCTGTTATATGGGTTTACCAACTAGAGGTCTGCTGTTACACGGGTTTACCAATTGGAGGTCTGCTGTTACACGGGTTTACCAATTGGAGGTCTGCTGTTACACGGGTTTACCAATTGGAGGTCTGGTGTTACACGGGTTTACCAACTGGAGGTTTGCTGTTACACGGGTTTACCAACTGGAGGTTTGCTGTTACACGGGTTTACCAATTGGAGGTCTGCTGTTACACGGGTTTACCAATTGGAGGTCTGCTGTTACACGGGTTTACCAACTGGAGGTTTGCTGTTACACGGGTTTACCAATTGGGGGTCTGCTGTTACACGGGTTAACCAACTGGAGGTCTGCTGTTACATGAGTTTACCAACAAGAGGTCTGCTGTTACACGGGTTTACCAACTGGAGATCTGCTGTTACATGTTTTTACCAACTGGAGGTCTGCTGTTATATGGGTTTACCAACTGGAGGTCTGCTGTTATATGGGTTTACCAACTGGAGGTCTGCTGTTATATGGGTTTACAAGCTGGAGGTCTGCTGTTACATGAGTTTACCAACTGGAAGGCTGCTGTTACATGGGTTTACCAACTAGAGGTCTGCTGTTACACGGGTTTACCAATTGGAGGTCTGCTGTTACACGGGTTTACCAATTGGAGGTCTGCTGTTACACGGGTTTACCAACTGGAGGTCTGCTGTTACACGGGTTAACCAACTGGAGGTCTGCTGTTACATGAGTTTACCAACTGGAGGTCTGCTGTTATATGGGTTTACCAACTGGAGGTCTGCTGTTATATGGGTTTACCAACTGGAGGTCTGCTGTTATATGGGTTTACCAACTGGAGGTCTGCTGTTATATGGGTTTACCAACTGGAAGTCTGCTGCTATATCGGTTTACCAACTGGAAGTCTGCTGTTATATCAGTTTACCAATAAGTAAACTCCTCATCTAACGTAATACGACACATTCTTTAACTCTACCAAACCCGTTAAGAATGCGAGGCATTTACTAAAAAAACTTAAAGCCTCGTAATGTTGACGTTTTCTATGGGTGGCTTAGGTAGGGTTGCTTGGGTTGGTACGCTTCAGGTGAGGCAGAACAGTCGCATTTTCGTACGGAATGGCAAATACAGAGAACAGGCTGGTGTGGGAGGACTTCGTTGACAAAATGACATCGTTAGGTCAAGAAGATCTTGTAATCCCACACACTCCTGACTCGAGTAATTAACGTCAGGTGTGTTTTTTTTTCCACACCTGCGTAGCTCATCTAGTATATCGCATATGGATTAGTAATGAGTTAGACTGAGCGTGTTATAGTTGTATATAGGTAGCATATAGGGGTTTGGAGGGGTTTTATATGTTTTATAGAAAGCTCGTTTTCTTCCAGGTACGAGACGGAGAGAGAGAACGGGAAAGTGAATTACCTTGTTATGTAAGTACCAGAAATTTTTAATTGTTTTGTATTTGTTACTGTGTGTGTGTGTGTGTGTGTGTGTGTGTGTGTGTGTGTGTGTGTGTGTGTGTGTGTGTGTGTGTGTGTTTCCTATTTGTATCTGCAGAATCGAGCTATTAGCTCTTGGACCCCGCCTTTCTAACCAATTTATTTTTCCTCTATGTCTATTACATATATTTCTCTCAGACGCTGCCCCCCCCCCTCTAGGAAGCAGCCCGTAGCAGCTGTCTAACTCCCAGGTACCTATTTACTGCTAAGTGAATAGGGGCACCAGGGTGAAAGAAACTCAGTCCATTTGTTTCTGCCTCGGCCGGGAATTGAACCCGGGCCCTTAGGAATACGACCCCAGAGCGTTGTCCATTCTCATTGCTACGGGTTGCTTCCTGTGTGTGTGTGTGTGTGTGTGTATGTGTGTGTGTGTGTGTGTGTGTGTGTGTGTGTGTGTGTGTGTGTGTGTGTGTATGTGATAGAGAAAACTCTATATAGAAGATATAATAGACATAATGGAGGAAAAATAGATTTGTTTCAAAGGCGGGGTCCAAGAGCTAATTGCTCGATTCTGCAAGCAGAAATAATAATACACACACACCTCGGCTGACCTGCAACCCTCCATGTTCCTGGTGTCCAACACACGACCAAACACCCGCCAAACACCTGCCACACACCTGCTAAACACCCGCCAAACGCCTGCCACACACCTGCTAAACACCCGCCAAACGCCTGCCACACACCTGCTAAACACCCGCCAAACACCTGCCACACACCTGCTAAACACCCGCCAAACGCCTGCCACACACCTGCTAAACACCCGCCAAACACCTGCCACACACCTGCTAAACACCCGCCAAACGCCTGCCACACACCTGCTAAACACCCGCCAAACACCTGCCACACACCTGCTAAACACCCGCCAAACGTCTGCCACACACCTGCTAAACACCAGCCAAACACCAGCGACCCTCCTCGGTACTTCAGTGACCATGTACACAAGGTCATTTTAACACTGAATCACAAAACAAAATATGTGTCATCACGTATTTGAAACTATTTTTGGAGTTTTTCATATGTTTAATATTGCCTTATTTGTCACCGAAACGCAATTTTTTTTTTTTTTTTTTAAGCGTTTAAGGTATTGTGTGCCTTGTTTGATGAGGTTAATTCGGTACCTTGCGTTACTAGACGCACTCTGGCGAACTCCTTACGAAACCTTTACATCTTTCATCAATCGGGGAGGATTTGTTTACACTTCTTAAATAGTTTATGACCGAAGTTCTATACGAGGTTGTTTATAACAGGGAAAACCTTTGGGTTGTGAAGTTTTCACGCTCGTAAACTGATAAATATATGTAAACTTTGCCGCCATGTTCGAGGAGAGATGTACAGGTTTCGTCAGTGGAAATCTAAATGCTTAATGCTGAGTCCTCCGTCACCTCCTGAGGGTGTGTGTAGATGTTTAGGTGTAGTGTGTTGAACACGTCCGGTGTGTGTGTGTGTGTGTGTGTACTCACCTAGTTGTCCTCACCTAGTTGTGCTTGCGGGGGTTGAGCTCTGGCTCTTTGGTCCCGCCTCTCAACTGTCAATCAACTGGTGTACAGGTTCCTGAGCCTATTGGGCTCTATCATATCTACACTTGAAACTGTGTATGGAGTCAGCCTCCACCACATCATTTCCTAATGCATTCCATCCATTAACTACTGACACTAAAAAAGTTCTTTCTAACGTCCCTGTGGCTCATGTGGTTACTCAGTTTCCACCTGTGTCCCCTTGTTCGCGTACCACCCGTGTTAAACAGTTTATCTTTAACTACCTCGTCGATTCCTCTGAGAATTTTGTTGGTAGTGATCATGTCTCCCCTTACTCTTTTGTCTTCCAGTGTCGTAAGGTGCATTCCCGCAGCCTTTCCTCGTAACTCATGCCTCTTAGTTCTGGGACTAGTCTAGTGGCATATCTTTGAACTTTTTCCAGCTTCGTCTTGTGCTTGACAAGGTACGGGCTCCATGCTGGGGCCACATACTCCAGGATTGGTCTTACATATGTGGTGTACAAGGTTCTGAATGATTCCTTACACAGGTTCCTGAAGGCTGTTCTGATGTTAGCCAGCCTCGCATATGCCGCAGACGTTATTCTTTTTATGTGGGCTTCAGGAGACAGGTTTGGTGTGATATCAACTCCTAGATCTTTCTCTCTGTTTCATTAAATACTTCATCTCCTATTCTGTGTACGTGTGTGTGTGTGTGTGTATGTTTATGTGTGTGTGTGTACTCACCTAATTTTGCCTGCGGGGGTTGAGCTCTGGATCTTTGGTCCCGTCTCTCAACCGTCAATCAACAGGTGTACAGGTTCCTGAGCTTATTGGACTCTATCATATCTACACTTGAAACTGTGTATGGAGTCAGCTTCCACCACATCACTGCCTAATGCATTCCATTTGTCAACCACTCTGACACTAAAAAAGTTCTTTCTAATATCTCTGTGGCTCATTTGGGCACTCAGTTTCCACCTGTGTCCCCTAGTGCGTGTGCCCCTTGTGTTAAATAGACTGTCTTTATCTACCCTATCAATTCCCTTGAGAATCTTGAATGTGGTGATCATGTCCCCCCTAACTTTTCTGTCTTCCAGTGAAGTGAGGTTTAATTCCCGTGGTCTCTCCTCGTAGCTCATACCTCTCAGCTCGGGTACTAGTCTGGTGGCAAACCTTTGAACCTTTTCCAGTTTAGTCTTATCCTTGACTAGATACGGACTCCATGCTGGGGCTGCATACTCCAGGATTGGCCTGACATATGTGGTATACAAAGTTCTGAATGATTCCTTACACATGTTTCTGAATGCCATTCTTATGTTGGTCAGCCTGGCATATGCCGCTGTTATTATCCTCTTGATATGGGCTGCAGGAAACAGGTCTGGCGTGATATGAACCCCCAAGTCTTTTTCTTTCTCTGGCTCTTGAAGTATTTCATCTCCCAGATGGTACCTTGTATCTGGCCTCCTGCTCCCTACACCTACCTTCCTTACATTACATTTGCTTGGGTTAAACTCTAACAACCATTTATTTGACCTTCCTTCAGCTTGTCTAGGTCTTCTTGAAGCCTCAAGCAGTCTTCCTCTGTCTTAATCCTTCTGTGTGTGTGTGTGTGTGTGTGTGTGTGTGTATTCACCTAGTTGTGTTTGCAGGGGTTGAGCTTTGCTCTTTCGGCCCGCCTCTCAACTGTCAATCAACTGTTTACTATCTACTTCCCCCCCCCACACACCACACACACACACTCACCAGGAAGCAGCCCGTGACAGCTGACTAACTCCCAGGTACCTATTTACTGCTAGGTAATAATGGGCATTCAGGGTGAAAGAAACTTTGCCCATTTGCTTCTGCCTGGTGCGGGATTCGAACCCGCGCCACAGAATTACGAATCCTGCGCGCTATCCACCAGGCTACCAGGCCTCCCCAGTGTGCGTGTGGTGTGTGTGTGTGAATTACGCCTCCCAGTCCTCACCCCTTAATACATCATCCTTTTTAACGAAGTCGACCAATCCGTTAAAAAAGCAACGTATTAGTTAAAACCAAAGCACTGCAATATTGACGTTTAACATGCCTGGAGGCGTCGATGGGTTAGGTGGGTTGCAAGGGTCGCTTGGGAGAACGTGTTGCAAACCTTACATTGCAACATCAATTCACATTTCATTCCAAAATCCAATATCTAAATAAATGTTAATTTTTTTTCATCTCCGAGGAATAAATTATGTCAGTATGGAAATCTCAAATCTCTTAAGGACTGAGCTATAAATAATTAGTTGAGTTACTATCATGTATTCTCGTTTTCTGTATCTCGGCGGCTCATATATTTTTAAATAGATTTCGGCCATTTTCTTATTAATTGATGTAATTATACTGTACAAATTATCTTCGTTTTTTATAGTTACAATTGTTTTATTCATTAGGCAGTGTGGTAATGATGTATTAATAATTATGAAAAAAAATAGTTTAATTGGTTAATCGCTGTCGTATTTTATATACGTATGGGATCGATTGTTTCAAGCGCAGGTATATATATTATATATATATTATATATATATTATATATATTATACATATATATATATATATATATATATATATATATATATATATAATGTATATATGTATGTATGTATTAATAATAATAATATATATACATACCATTAGGAACTGTTTCATATGGCCTAATAGGAGCTGTTTCGTATAAACCAATAGGAGCTGCCTCGTATGAACCAATAGGAGCTGTCTCGAATGGACCAATAGGAGCTGCCTAATACGGGCCAATAGGAGCTGTCTCGTATGGACCAATAGGAGCTGCCTCGTATGGACCAATAGGAGCTGCCTCGTATGGGCCAATAGGAGCTGCCTCGTATGGACCAATAGGAACTACCTCGTATGGACCAATAGGAGCTGCCTCGTATGGACCAATAGGAGCTGCCTCGTATGGACCAATAGGAGCTGCCTCGTATGGACCAATAGGAGCTGCCTCGTATGAGCCAATAGGAGCTGCCTCGTATGGGCCAATAGGAGCTGCCTCGTATGGACCAATAGGAACTACCTCGTA
>NC_059583.1:23254919-23297419 GCF_020424385.1 Procambarus clarkii | reverse complement strand
CATAAAATCTGTTTTAACACTCTATGGAAAAATCAACCCCACATTTCATACATCATAGGCGTCGCTGGGATTAGGAATAGGAGTCCATCCTTCATGAGGAGGGTTATGGGGGGGGGGCAGCAACCCCGAACCATCCCATGACTCTTAACAATCACAGAGCATCATGCTGAGGCTAGATATGGCTCGTACGACCCCATGTGACTGGCCTCCAACTTTGAACTGACTGACAGACATCTCTCTCTCTCATAGTATCGATGACCCGACAGGTACCTGGGATTGTTTTTCTCTCTCCCAACCCTCACCCTCTCCCCTCTTTTCCTCCCCTCCCTTCCCCCTTTCTTCCCCATATGGCCTCCAACTTCGGACTCGAACGATTGAGCTAGTAATGTACTGTAGGATCAAGAAGGCACTTCCGACTTGTTCAGGAAAATCCTCTCTTGACGCAAGACAAAAATCTCTTGGAAAGAGACGAATGTCGTCGACGCCTTCACATGCCCACTTGGGGACTGTCAGCCCCAGGGTACTCAATATATAGGCAAGACGACAACATCCCTTGCAAGGCGCCAAATAGTGCACAAACAGCAAGACCCTATCAAGGAACATTATAGTTTCATAAAACTATAACTATAAAAAACATAAACTAATATATATATATATATATATATATATATATATATATATATATATATATATATATATATATATATATATCGATAGATACAGCGATAGCAGGCGGCTTGACATCTGCGAGGCACTACACATCAAGAAGTCAACACCAGCAATCAACAGCCAATTAATGCACAACTATATTCTACCCACTTCAAGACTCCGCTCCAATATAGAAGCATCAAGAAATATGGGCCAATAAAAATAGGCCTTCTGCAGTTACCTACCTTTAATACCCATTGTTTCGTGTCCTGCCTTGTGTTAAAAGTTTATTTTCACCTCATCCAAAAATATTGTAACATGTCACCTCACCCAAATGTAGGTATAAAAACTCGAAGATGTTTAAGCTCTATTCAGTTAAAGTTGTGTGTGTGTAAACTAAAGTCTTTGAAAATGTAATAAGTTTTACGAAGCGCGCTCAAGTGTCGCGTCAGACTAGAAATAAAAATGAATTTTGGAGAATTGATTTTTGAATTACCATCAACAGTGAAAAGAAACGTAAGAAAGATCGAGAAAATTCGTGTTAGAATTATTAATCTTACTTTTTCGGTCATATTTAATAATATATGTCTACAGGAAAGACTGCTACCAAAATATATATGTGTATATATATATATATATATATATATATATATATATATATATATATATATATATATATGTCGTACCTAGTAGCCAGAACTCTCTTCTCAGCCTACTATTCAAGGCCCGATTTGCCTAATAAGCCAAGTTTTCCTGAATTAATATATTTACTATAGTTTTTTTCTTATGAAATGATAAAGCAACCCTTTTCTCTATGTATGAGGTCAATTTTTTTTTATTGGAGTTAAAATTAACGTAGATATATGACCGAACCTAACCAACCCTACCTAACCTAACCTAACCTATATTTATAGGTAAGGTTAGGTTAGGTAGCCAAAAAAAGCTAGGTTAGGTTAGGTTAGGTAGGTTAGGTAGACGAAAAAACATTAATTCATGAAAACTTGGCTTATTAGGCAAATCGGGCCTTGAATAGTAGGCTGAGAAGTGCGTTCTGGCTATTAGGTACGACATATATATATATATATATATATATATATATATATATATATATATATATATATATATATATATATATATATATATATATATATATATATATATATATATATATATATATATATATTGTGTGTGTGTGTGTGTGTGTTTAAATTTTTAACGATACTCTGAATACAAAGTTTGGAATGATTGAAGGTTGTCAGCATGACGGGAACAACCTCTCTGAGGTGCAGAGGTCATCATGCAGAGGCAACATAGTGTGAAACAAGACCTGGGAGGCATGAGTGATGAGTTGGTTGATCCACCCAGCCACCTGACACACGAATGTAACCTCTGTTGACCTCACCTGTCAGGATGCTATTTTGCTCATTCTTTAACCAATATATATTAAACAAAAATCACACAACAGCCTACGGAAATAAATCGAATGATATACATCGTTTTTACACTACAAAATCTCAAGTCCGGAGAATGTCAACTAGCAATTAAGTAGTTATAAGGCCCAGTTTAGGCTCAATCTGTCCTCTGAACACACTACATTTCTCACGTTTCAACACCATCGTAAAAATTGCGGTAGTTTAATGGAATATTAATAATACAAAATCGCAATATTGACGCCTCTGGTTAGGCAAAACCGCTGCACTTTTTTTGTTTTTGCACGGAGTGGTACTGAAGAGGACAGGTTGAACCACACACTCATGTCTGACAACGTAACTCAGTCACCGTGGTGCTCGTTAGCTGGTAAGTGCATTCGTTGTAGGTTTTTATTTGTGCAAATTATCATAGAGTTGGGGAATGAGGTGTGTGAGGATTAGATGAGTTGTGAGGCGTGGCATGAGGTGTGTGAGGCATGAGGCGAGTTGTGAGGCGAGTCCAGCCCTGCCTGCCTGCCTGCCTGCCTGCCTGCCTGCCTGCCCGACATCACTCCTCTACACCTTACAGGAGCCAAACCCCTCAGAAACACCACCACTACCAAACTGGCCGCGGAGCTTTTAAAGAATAAGCCCGGGTGCTTCGAAGTACACATTGGTATGACAGTTACGGCCACCGTTGGAGACGCTAATGGTGAATGTCTCTTAGTTTAAGGCTGAAGCTACTGAGAAATATTTCAGTGGCCAGACGACGTACACTTCACTGCCTCAATAGCTTGCTAATTGGGAATCAACCAACTGAACTAAATTTGTGTCCGCGTTGGTAATTTAATGAATTTAAATAACACTTTGGATGTCTAAAATTAAGTTGGCCAAGATGACTTCCTTTCTTCAATATGGAAATGTAATTTTGCTACATTTAATGAAATGCCACATGGCGGCACTCTAGGGAACGACAACGTTGAAATCTTATATGGCAAACGTATACATAAATAAAAAATAAACGGAACAAATGTGTAAGTAAATATTACACAAAAAAAATGTAATTCACTTTGATCATAACGGATTCGAACTCGGCCCTCTAACGTATGAGAGTGTTGCTTGGAAGGACCATATGGTCACGTACTCAGGAGGTCCATGTTGTTATAGATTCAGCTACTCGGAACAAGTTCCAAGTAGCACGGGCTATGGTGAGCCCGTAACTTACCTGGCACAGGAGCGGGGCAAGTAGCACGGGCTATGGTGAGCCCGTAACTTACCTGGCACAGGAGCGGGGCAAGAAGCACGATCTATGGTGAGCCCGTAACTTACCTGGCACAGGAGCGGGGCAAGAAGCACGATCTATGGTGAGCCCGTAACTTACCTGGCACAGGAGCGGGGCAAATAGCACGGGCTGTGGTGAGCCCGTAACTTACCTGGCACAAGAGCGGGGCAAGTAGCACGGGCTATGGTGAGCCCGTAACTTACCTGGCACAGGAGCGGGGCAAGTAGCACGGGCTATGGTGAGCCCGTAACTTACCTGGCACAGGAGCGGGGCAAGTAGCACGGGCTATGGTGAGCCCGTAACTTACCTGGCACAGGAGCGGGGCAAGTAGCACGGGCTATGGTGAGCCCGTAACTTACCTGGCACAGGAGCGGGGCAAGTAGCACGGGCTATGGTGAGCCCGTAACTTACCTGGCACAGGAGCGGGGCAAGTAGCACGGGCTATGGTGAGCCCGTAACTTACCTGGCACAGGAGCGGGGCAAGTAGCACGGGCTATGGTGAGCCCGTAACTTACCTGGCACAGGAGCGGGGCAAGTAGCACGGGCTATGGTGAGCCCGTAACTTACCTGGCACAGGAGCGGGGCAAGTAGCACGGGCTATGGTGAGCCCGTAACTTACCTGGCACAGGAGCGGGGCAAGAAGCACGGGCTATGGTGAGCCCGTAACTTACCTGGCACAGGAGCGGGGCAAGAAGCACGGGCTATGGTGAGCCCGTAACTTACCTGGCACAGGAGCGGGGCAAGAAGCACGGGCTATGGTGAGCCCATAACTTACCTGGCACAGGAGCGGGGCAAGAAGCACGGGCTATGTTGAGCCTCCGGGAGGCCCCTTGTTTAAATCTCCGACAATGCAAGTGAATGAAATGGTACTATACTACCCATGTGTGCCGGAGTGGAGGGGAGCCGGTGGCTGAGCGGACAGAACACTGCACGCGTGATCCTGTGATCCCGGGTTCGATCCCGGGCGCCGGAAAGAAACAATGGGCAGAGTTTCTTTCACCCTGATGCCCCTATTACCTAGCAGTAAATAGGTACCTGGGAATTTGTTAGCTGTCGCGGGCTGCTTCCTGGGGGGTGTAGGCCTGGTCGAGGACCGGGCCGCGGGGACACTAAGCCCCGAAATCATCTCAAGATAAGATACCCATCGCTAGTGGGTTGTATAGTATGTGGAGATGGGCAGGTGGCCGGTAAAGGGTTTGATGAGTATAGTGAAGTTTCGTCTGTTTCATCAGTCGATGCTAACTTGTCTCTTGTCAATTTATGCGTATAGATGAGACGATAAAGTTTGTTCGCCTAATAAATCACTAAAAATGTGTTCACTCAGTGAGCCGCTTGAGTGTATTCATGCAGTGAATATAGCTAATGGCTATTCCTCTAATGAGTCCAAGCGTACCAACCAAAGCAAACCAAAGAACATATTGAGCCCAACGTATAGAAAACGTAAATAACACGGTGCAGGAACTATCATAACTACGTCAATTTTTTAACGAATTGCATCGTTGTTTGCATCAGAAATGCGACATATTATCTTGAGATGATTTCTGGGCTTTTTAGTGTCCCCGCGACCCGGTCCTCAACCAGGCCTCCACCCCCAGGAAGCAGCCCGTGACAGCTGACTAACACCCAGGTACCTATTTTACTGCTAGGTAACAAGGGCATAGGGTGAAAGAAACTCTGCCTATAGTTTCTCGCCGGCGCCCGGGATCGAACCCCAGGACCACAGGATCACAAGTCCAGCGTGCTGTCCGCTCGGCCGACCGGCTCTAAACCTATTAGACGAGAGTTCAGGTACAGAGGTCGTAGCTATAACCCCTAACTGTACATTTCAATCATTAGCTTTCCTCTCCCGTCTTATATTTCCCGCTCAAGCTCTATAGTAGCGCGTACGATCTGCTCAGGACCAGAATTCATGAAGAACTCGCGTGTCCACTTACGAGGTCCGTACCTGTTACCTCGAGCATGGAAGGTTATAGCCGGTGTTTACTTAACTTACGACCTCCGAAGTGCTAAGAGGTCGTCCTTAATAGATGTTTATTATCGTTATGGATGATTTGTACCTCCTTAGAGCTCGTAAAGTTACGAGTTCTACGGGGCTTATTAAATACCGACTTACGCTGCCATGATTATAGGTTACGGTGGGGGGGGGGGTTACAGATTTTGTAAGTGAACACGTAAGTACTTTTGTGAATCTTTAGACTGTGTTAAGTAGTTCATATCTTAGCCATCTTAGAATGTATCTTACTATCTTGCCTTCAGAACAGTAACAAATATCGCCTCTATACTCAACTTTTTTTCTGTTTTTTTTTTCTTTCGTCCAGCTACTTGGGCTGGACGGTAGAGCAACGGTCTCGCTTCATGCAAGTCGGCGCTCAATTCCCGACCGTCCCCAAGTGGTTGTGCACCATTCCTGCCCCCCGTCCTATCCAAAATCAAGCCTGTTTGCAGGCAGGATTGAAGGAAGGCTTGCAGACAGGATTGCAGAAAGGCTTGCAGGCAGGATTGCAGAAAGGCTTGCAGGCACGATTGCAGGCAGGATTGCAGGCAGGATTGAAGGAAGGCTTGCAGGCAGGATTGAAGGAACGCTTGCAGGCAGGCTTGCATCAGGATTGCTGGCTTCACTTACACTCGGGTTTTAGCCTATTCCTTTAACCCAAACATTCATGACAACTTTCAACTAATCTTCCTAACTTTATTCTGCTTTCAAGCATATTTTATCCTACTTTCATGTTTATCCTACTATCATGCTTATTTATCCTAACTACCTGATCAACCAGGCTGTGATTTCATACGACAGGCTACGAGCAGCTGCGTCCAACAGCCTGGTTGACCAGTCCAGCAACGTTATTTCAATTATCTACCCCTTTAAAGCGTATGGTTGGTTCACAATGGAAAGGTTCCGGATTTGATTCCCGCAGCAAGGCGGATGCGTTTGGGCACGTTTCCATTCGCCCAATGCCTCTGTTCACCTAGCAGTAAATAGGTATACCCGGGAGCCAGCCAACTGTTGTGGGGGTTGCAACGGTCAGTAGTCTGCCTAGGAGGGACATCGATAAGCCTCACAGGCTTCCTGTTACCGACAACAGACTTCCTGTTACCGACAACAGACTTCCTGTTACCGACAACAGACTTCCTGTTACCGACAACAGACTTTCTGTTACCGACAACAGACTTCCTGTTACCGACAACAGACTTCCTGTTACTGACAACAGACTTCCTGTTACCAACAGCAGATTTCTTGTTACCGACAACATACTTCCTGTTACCGACAACATACTTCCTGTTACCGACAACAGACATCCTGTTACCGACAACAGACTTCCTGTTACCGACAACAGACTTCCTGTTACCGACAACAGACTTCCTATTACCGACAACAGACTTCCTGTTACCGACAACAGACTTCCTGTTACCGACAACAGACATCCTGTTACCGACAACAGACTTCCTGTTACCGACAACAGACTTCCTGTTACCGACAACAGACTTCCTGTTACCGACAACAGACTTCCTGTTACCGACAACAGACTTCCTGTTACCGACAACAGACTTCCTGTTACCGACAACAGACTTCCTGTTACCGACAACCCTGGAAACACAAACCGAAACTGTCTCTATTTTCCGCTTGTTACAACTTGTAATAAAGTTGTTACATCTTGGCTTAACGTGTTTATGACGTATTAGAACGGTGTTACAACTTGCTATATTGGTTGTTATAACTGGTTAGGAGGTGTTAAAACTTGTTCGAACGTTGTACCAACGTCGTAGTTTCGGTGTGTGTTTGGAGGGAACAGACTTCCTGTTACCGACAACAGACTTCCTGTTACCGACAACAGACTTCCTATTACCGACAACAGACTTCCTGTTACCGACAACAGACTTCCTGTTACCGACAACAGACTTCCTGTTACCGACAACAGACTTCCTGTTACCGACAACAGACTTCCTGTTACCGACAACAGACTTCCTGTTACCGGCAACAGACTTCCTGTTGCCGACAACAGACTTCCTGTTACCGACAACAGACTTCCTGTTACCGACAACAGACTTCCTGTTACCGACAACAGACTTCCTGTTACCGACAACAGACTTCCTATTACCGACAACAGACTTCCTGTTACCGACAACAGACTTCCTGTTACCGACAACAGACTTCCTGTTACCGACAACAGACTTCCTGTTACCGACAACAGACTTCCTGTTACCGACAACAGACTTCCTGTTACCGACAACAGGAGGGCAATGATCTCTTCCTTCAACTCAAATAATAATAATGTTGTGGATAAAGACTATAGCAACTCTAATAATTGTAGCTAATTAATATATTATTATTATATGTGAATATAAAAAAATATTTATAATCGCTGTAATCATTATCTATTAGAGATAAAAACAGAAACAATACACACAGAGATCACACTAACGTGATGCATCAAATGAACAAATCCACAAGGGCCGTGACGAGGATTCGAACCTGCGTCCAGGAGCATCCCAGACACTGCTTATAATCGACTGAGCTTCGACAGGGTTAAACCTGGACGCAGGTTCGAATCCTCGTCACGGCCCTTGTGGATTTGTTCATTTAAACAAAAACAAAAGAATGGAAGAAAAGAAAAAATTTGAGAAAATTTTCAAAAGAAAATTTGAAAAGAAAAGAAAATTTGTTCCAAAAGTAAGAATATGTTATCGTGTAGACGAGTATCGAGTGATGTGTTCCGTGCCATATTTAGGCTCGGGCAAGCACTTGACACGGCGTGAGGGCGAGAGTCGAGTGTGAAGGGACGAGGTCGATCTCACTGCTGTAAGTAGAGGGTCACGAACGATGACACTGGACTTTTGTGGGGTGCCCAACGCCCCAGGGAACCAACAACGTCCCCACGACGTTTTTTTGAATAACGTGAAAATAGTAAATAGATTTTTTTTTAGCATTTTTGTCAATTTGCAACAAAATAGCCACCGCAACATAGCAACAATGTAAACGTAATTTTATTTCCATTATTTTGCTGCAATTACGATGCAACAACGAACAAATAGTCAATCTAACGTTGTCATAAACACAGTGATATCACATTAAGGAGATTTATCTTATGAAGATATCTTTTGAGTTGGGCTCGAACCATCGCACGCCTACACGCACGAACACCACGATGTGCTAAAAGTTACACAACCTGGATTGTAAGTAAGTAAGTAAGTAAGTAAGTAAGTAAGTAAGTAAGTAAGTAAGTGATGAACTCTCTAATAGGAATTTGGAGACTGTTGTTGTTGTTTTAGATTTAGCTACTCAGAACGAAGTGTCCATGTAGCACGGGCTATGGTGATCCCGGAAAATTTGGAGGCACTGAGCTGGTCCCTACATACCTTCCGCTGACCGGGGGGTGATTCCGTGGATCATCGTCCCCCTCGGTCCAGTCTTTTAAGCTGGTGGAGGTCTCGTCAACCAGTCTGTTAGACAGCTTAGTTGATCAAGTATCCTTTAGAGGTGTTTATCGAGTTTTCCTTTGAACAGAAGAACTTTGAACTGGTCGACCAGTTATATGTCCCTTATGTGTAGTGGAAGCGTGTTGAACAGTCTCGGGCCTCTGATGTTGATAGAGTTTTCTCTCAGTGTACCTATTGCACCTCTGAATTTTTAACCTGGCTATTTTGCACTTCCTGCCATGCCTCCTGGTCTCATGTGGTGTTATTTACAATTTATTTTATATATATATATATATATATATATATATATATATGCAAACAAGCCTGAATGGTCCCCAGGACTATATACAACTGAAAACTCACACCCCAGAAGTGACTCGAACCCATACTCCCACAACTGGTATGTACAGGGACGCCTTAATCCGCTTGACCATCACGACCGGACATAAGGAAGTGATAGCCGAGGCTATTTGAACCACTTCCCCGCCGGCACTCGGATGGTAATCTTGGGCATAGCATTTTATCAAATCACCTCATTCTTTGGGGCACACGTGAGGAACACAAATGCAAACAAGCCTGAATGGTCCCCAGGACTATATACAACTGAAAACTCACACCCCAGAAGTGACTCGAACCCATACTCCCACAACTGGTATGTACAGGGACGCCTTAATCCGCTTGACCATCACGACCGGACATAAGGAAGTGATAGCCGAGGCTATTTGAACCACTTCCCCGCCGGCACTCGGATGGTAATCTTGGGCATAGCATTTTATCAAATCACCTCATTCTTTGGGGCACACGTGAGGAACACAAATGCAAACAAGCCTGAATGGTCCCCAGGACTATATACAACTGAACACTCACACCCCAGAAGTGACTCGAACCCATACTCCCACAACTGGTATGTACAGGGACGCCTTAATCCGCTTGACCATCACGACCGGACATAAGGAAGTGATAGCCGAGGCTATTTGAACCACTTCCCCGCCGGCACTCGGATGGTAATCTTGGGCATAGCATTTTATCAAATCACCTCATTCTTTGGGGCACACGTGAGGAACACAAATGCAAACAAGCCTGAATGGTCCCCAGGACTATATACAACTGAAAACTCACACCCCAGAAGTGACTCGAACCCATACTCCCACAACTGGTATGTACAGGGACGCCTTAATCCGCTTGACCATCACGACCGGACATAAGGAAGTGATAGCCGAGGCTATTTGAACCACTTCCCCGCCGGCACTCGGATGGTAATCTTGGGCATAGCATTTTATCAAATCACCTCATTCTTTGGGGCACACGTGAGGAACACAAATGCAAACAAGCCTGAATGGTCCCCAGGACTATATACAACTGAAAACTCACACCCCAGAAGTGACTCGAACCCATACTCCCACAACTGGTATGTACAGGGACGCCTTAATCCGCTTGACCATCACGACCGGACATAAGGAAGTGATAGCCGAGGCTATTTGAACCACTTCCCCGCCGGCACTCGGATGGTAATCTTGGGCATAGCATTTTATCAAATCACCTCATTCTTTGGGGCACACGTGAGGAACACAAATGCAAACAAGCCTGAATGGTCCCCAGGACTATATACAACTGAAAACTCACACCCCAGAAGTGACTCGAACCCATACTCCCACAACTGGTATGTACAGGGACGCCTTAATCCGCTTGACCATCACGACCGGACATAAGTAAGTGATAGCCGAGGCTATTTGAACCACTTCCCCGCCGGCACTCGGATGGTAATCTTGGGCATAGCATTTTATCAAATCACCTCATTCTTTGGGGCACACGTGAGGAACACAAATGCAAACAAGCCTGAATGGTCCCCAGGACTATATACAACTGAAAACTCACACCCCAGAAGTGACTCGAACCCATACTCCCACAACTGGTATGTACAGGGACGCCTTAATCCGCTTGACCATCACGACCGGACATAAGGAAGTGATAGCCGAGGCTATTTGAACCACTTCCCCGCCGGCACTCGGATGGTAATCTTGGGCATAGCATTTTATCAAATCACCTCATTCTTTGGGGCACACGTGAGGAACACAAATGCAAACAAGCCTGAATGGTCCCCAGGACTATATACAACTGAAAACTCACACCCCAGAAGTGACTCGAACCCATACTCCCACAACTGGTATGTACAGGGACGCCTTAATCCGCTTGACCATCACGACCGGACATAAGGAAGTGATAGCCGAGGCTATTTGAACCACTTCCCCGCCGGCACTCGGATGGTAATCTTGGGCATAGCATTTTATCAAATCACCTCATTCTTTGGGGCACACGTGAGGAACACAAATGCAAACAAGCCTGAATGGTCCCCAGGACTATATACAACTGAAAACTCACACCCCAGAAGTGACTCGAACCCATACTCCCACAACTGGTATGTACAGGGACGCCTTAATCCGCTTGACCATCACGACCGGACATAAGGAAGTGATAGCCGAGGCTATTTGAACCACTTCCCCGCCGGCACTCGGATGGTAATCTTGGGCATAGCATTTTATCAAATCACCTCATTCTTTGGGGCACACGTGAGGAACACAAATGCAAACAAGCCTGAATGGTCCCCAGGACTATATACAACTGAAAACTCACACCCCAGAAGTGACTCGAACCCATACTCCCACAACTGGTATGTACAGGGACGCCTTAATCCGCTTGACCATCACGACCGGACATAAGGAAGTGATAGCCGAGGCTATTTGAACCACTTCCCCGCCGGCACTCGGATGGTAATCTTGGGCATAGCATTTTATCAAATCACCTCATTCTTTGGGGCACACGTGAGGAACACAAATGCAAACAAGCCTGAATGGTCCCCAGGACTATATACAACTGAAAACTCACACCCAGAAGTGACTCGAACCCATACTCCCACAACTAGTATGTACAGGGACGCCTTAATCCGCGGGGAAGTGGTTCAAATAGCCTCGGCTATCACTTCCTTATGTCCGGTCGTGATGGTCAAGCGGATTAAGGCGTCCCTGTACATACCAGTTGTGGGAGTATGGGTTCGAGTCACTTCTGGGGTGTGAGTTTTCAGTTGTATATAGTCCTGGGGACCATTCAGGCTTGTTTGCATTTGTGTTCCTCACGTGTGCCCCAAAGAATGAGGTGATTTGATAAAATGCTATGCCCAAGATTACCATCCGAGTGCCGGCGGGGAAGTGGTTCAAATAGCCTCGGCTATCACTTCCTTATGTCCGGTCGTGATGGTCAAGCGGATTAAGGCGTCCCTGTACATACCAGTTGTGGGAGTATGGGTTCGAGTCACTTCTGGGGTGTGAGTTTTCAGTTGTATATAGTCCTGGGGACCATTCAGGCTTGTTTGCATTTGTGTTCCTCACGTGTGCCCCAAAGAATGAGGTGATTTGATAAAATGCTATGCCCAAGATTACCATCCGAGTGCCGGCGGGGAAGTGGTTCAAATAGCCTCGGCTATCACTTCCTTATGTCCGGTCGTGATGGTCAAGCGGATTAAGGCGTCCCTGTACATACCAGTTGTGGGAGTATGGGTTCGAGTCACTTCTGGGGTGTGAGTTTTCAGTTGTATATAGTCCTGGGGACCATTCAGGCTTGTTTGCATTTGTGTTCCTCACGTGTGCCCCAAAGAATGAGGTGATTTGATAAAATGCTATGCCCAAGATTACCATCCGAGTGCCGGCGGGGAAGTGGTTCAAATAGCCTCGGCTATCACTTCCTTATGTCCGGTCGTGATGGTCAAGCGGATTAAGGCGTCCCTGTACATACCAGTTGTGGGAGTATGGGTTCGAGTCACTTCTGGGGTGTGAGTTTTCAGTTGTATATAGTCCTGGGGACCATTCAGGCTTGTTTGCATTTGTGTTCCTCACGTGTGCCCCAAAGAATGAGGTGATTTGATAAAATGCTATGCCCAAGATTACCATCCGAGTGCCGGCGGGGAAGTGGTTCAAATAGCCTCGGCTATCACTTCCTTATGTCCGGTCGTGATGGTCAAGCGGATTAAGGCGTCCCTGTACATACCAGTTGTGGGAGTATGGGTTCGAGTCACTTCTGGGGTGTGAGTTTTCAGTTGTATATAGTCCTGGGGACCATTCAGGCTTGTTTGCATTTGTGTTCCTCACGTGTGCCCCAAAGAATGAGGTGATTTGATAAAATGCTATGCCCAAGATTACCATCCGAGTGCCGGCGGGGAAGTGGTTCAAATAGCCTCGGCTATCACTTCCTTATGTCCGGTCGTGATGGTCAAGCGGATTAAGGCGTCCCTGTACATACCAGTTGTGGGAGTATGGGTTCGAGTCACTTCTGGGGTGTGAGTTTTCAGTTGTATATAGTCCTGGGGACCATTCAGGCTTGTTTGCATTTGTGTTCCTCACGTGTGCCCCAAAGAATGAGGTGATTTGATAAAATGCTATGCCCAAGATTACCATCCGAGTGCCGGCGGGGAAGTGGTTCAAATAGCCTCGGCTATCACTTCCTTATGTCCGGTCGTGATGGTCAAGCGGATTAAGGCGTCCCTGTACATACCAGTTGTGGGAGTATGGGTTCGAGTCACTTCTGGGGTGTGAGTTTTCAGTTGTATATAGTCCTGGGGACCATTCAGGCTTGTTTGCATTTGTGTTCCTCACGTGTGCCCCAAAGAATGAGGTGATTTGATAAAATGCTATGCCCAAGATTACCATCCGAGTGCCGGCGGGGAAGTGGTTCAAATAGCCTCGGCTATCACTTCCTTATGTCCGGTCGTGATGGTCAAGCGGATTAAGGCGTCCCTGTACATACCAGTTGTGGGAGTATGGGTTCGAGTCACTTCTGGGGTGTGAGTTTTCAGTTGTATATAGTCCTGGGGACCATTCAGGCTTGTTTGCATTTGTGTTCCTCACGTGTGCCCCAAAGAATGAGGTGATTTGATAAAATGCTATGCCCAAGATTACCATCCGAGTGCCGGCGGGGAAGTGGTTCAAATAGCCTCGGCTATCACTTCCTTATGTCCGGTCGTGATGGTCAAGCGGATTAAGGCGTCCCTGTACATACCAGTTGTGGGAGTATGGGTTCGAGTCACTTCTGGGGTGTGAGTTTTCAGTTGTATATAGTCCTGGGGACCATTCAGGCTTGTTTGCATTTGTGTTCCTCACGTGTGCCCCAAAGAATGAGGTGATTTGATAAAATGCTATGCCCAAGATTACCATCCGAGTGCCGGCGGGGAAGTGGTTCAAATAGCCTCGGCTATCACTTCCTTATGTCCGGTCGTGATGGTCAAGCGGATTAAGGCGTCCCTGTACATACCAGTTGTGGGAGTATGGGTTCGAGTCACTTCTGGGGTGTGAGTTTTCAGTTGTATATAGTCCTGGGGACCATTCAGGCTTGTTTGCATTTGTGTTCCTCACGTGTGCCCCAAAGAATGAGGTGATTTGATAAAATGCTATGCCCAAGATTACCATCCGAGTGCCGGCGGGGAAGTGGTTCAAATAGCCTCGGCTATCACTTCCTTATGTCCGGTCGTGATGGTCAAGCGGATTAAGGCGTCCCTGTACATACCAGTTGTGGGAGTATGGGTTCGAGTCACTTCTGGGGTGTGAGTTTTCAGTTATATATATATATATATATATATATATATATATATATATATATATATATATATATATATATATATATATAATATACCCCCACCTATTAGAAGGGGTATATATAATGGTACATATCAACTAATTTTAATATCAGTAGCTGAGTATAATATTGTACCCGACAGATTTTTCTATAGTGTTGTGCTCATTAAAATCTTGTTCTAAGATTCTCATTGATGTTGCATTCTTAGATTTATGCACGCCTTTGATGTTGGTTTGTGAGATGTGTTCGTTTCTTTGATGTTGATCTCAAACAACCCGTTCTCGCACTTTCTTACAGTCAATATTGACTTATTAAATAAGAGCATATGTGACATACAAATTTATTGTGAATATTTTAGTTTACCTTGAAAAGCTTCATAGAAAACACCGACCTTACCTAACCTTCTTAGTATGTTAAGATAAGCATCTTATTGCTTCGTAATTACAATTATTACTTAACCTATTATAGGTATAGGTTAAGTAATAATTGTAATTACGAAGCAATAAGATGCTTATCTTAACATACTAAGAAGGTTAGGTAAGGTCGGTGTTTTCTATGAAGCTTTTCAAGGTAAACTAAAATATTCACAATCAATTAGTATGTCTTAGATGCACTTATTTAATAAGTCAATATTGACTGTAAGAAAGTGCGAGAATGGGTTGTCTCAAAAATGCATTCTCTTCTTTAATGTTGGTTTCTGAGATTAACTGACACTTTAAACTGCTTGTCAGCATGGGTAATGACAGCAAACCTACCCATGCAAGACAAACTTCTGGGGCGTCGAGGCTCACTCAGCATGTAAGCTTTAGCCAAGGATTCATCAACATTTACGCCACCACTGACGAAACCTGTACATCTTTTCTCAATCATAACGACTTCGTTTACAATTACTAAACAGTTTGCGAGCTCCGAAGCGCTACGAGGTTGTTAAATTTCAGAGCTCGTACAGTGGTCAGTAAATGTAATTCGTGTACGCATGAATGAAATTAGTGTGCATGAAGGCTTCACGAATCCTGAAGAAGAAAGCAGGTGAGCCTCAAGGCTGCTCTCGGAGCTCACTAGAGAGAGAAATGTTGAGGCTTGGAGTTAGAGGAGGAGGTGGTACCTATGCTCAAATTTTAACTCGTACTCGAACTACGGAAACCAGCCGATTTCTTAGGTACCACAGTCCCCGTTCTCTCGGTTTGCCACTCCGTCAAAAATTACGACTGTTGTGCCAGACCACAGTTACGTGTGAACCCAAACAACCTCTTTGAAGCTATCGAGGTCGATACGTCAAGAACGTCAGTGTGACGGTGCTTTAATTTGCAGTAATGCGTCTCATTTTTATAACGAATTGATGGATTCCGTTAAAATTGTACAAATTCAAATTTCAAATTAAAATTTTAAATTCAAATTTTAAATTCAAATTAAAATTTTATATTCAAATTCAAATTTTAAATTCAAATTTATATTCAGGTACATAGAAGATGAGTTACAAAGATAAAGTTGGATTTAAAGATAGAGTATACATATACCTAAAGTATACCTAGAGTATACACATATACCTGTATGCGTATACATATACGCATACAATACCTAAAGCCACTAGTACGCATAGCGTTCCGGGCCAAGTACGTGCCTTGTGTACGGGGTTTGGGTACGTGTACTTGTAGTCCTTAGATTCCGGGTTCGATTCCCGGCAAAGGCGGGAAAAAAATATGGACAGAGGTTCTTTCACCCTGATGCTCCTGTTCACCTAGCAGTAAAATAGGTACCTGGGAGTTAGATGGCGGCTACGGGCTGCTTCCGGGGGGGGGGTGTAACAAAAAGGAGTCCTGGTCGAGGACCGCGTCGCGGGGACGCTAAGCCCCGAAATCATCTCAAGATATCTCAAGATAACGTGTTATATGAGAGAAAAGGCTGATGTAACCTTGATACACGTCGACTTTAAGTTCAAGTCGTTTCAACCTCTTGGTCTGGTCGGAACGGCGATGGCTTAATGCTTCTTGCAGGTCGGGGCTCGATCCCCAGATGGTCGAAGTGATTGGGCATCGTTCCTTCAGTCCCTCGATCCTCGTATCCTTTGTCTTCATAGCCTTCTCAAGTGTTATATATTGTCGACCAGACCACACACTAGAAGGTGAAGGGACGACGACGTTTCGGTCCGTCCTGGACCATTCTCAAGTCGATTCATATATTTGTCACTTGTTTATATATTTCATATATTTCTCACGTGTTATATATTGTCACTTGTTTGATGTTGCTTTCTAAGATGATTACACTTTCTTTAACGTCTGGTTTCTTATATTGACATACTGGCTTCTGAGATGTTGATTTTCGAAGATTTATTGATATTTCTTTGATATTGGTTTCTAAGTTGCTTCGCTTCTCAGATAATGGTTTCTAAGTTGCTTCGCTTCTCAGATAATGGTTTCTAAGTTGCTTCACTTCCTAGATAATGGTTTCTAAGTTGCTTCGCTTCTTAGATAATGGTTTCTAAGTTGCTTCGCTTCTCAGATAATGGTTTCTAAGTTGCTTCGCTTCTCAGATAATGGTTTCTAAGTTGCTTCGTTTCTCAGATAATGGTTTCTAAGTTGCTTCACTTCCTAGATAATGGTTTCTAAGTTGCTTCGCTTCTTAGATAATGGTTTCTAAGTTGCTTCGCTTCTCAGATAATGGTTTCTAAGTTGCTTCGCTTCTCAGATAATGGTTTCTAAGTTGCTTCACTTCCTAGATAATGGTTTCTAAGTTGCTTCGCTTCTTAGATAATGGTTTCTAAGTTGCTTTGCTTCTCATATATTGGTTTCTAAGTTGCTTCACTTCCTAGATAATGGTTTCTAAGTTGCTTCGCTTCTTAGATAATGGTTTCTAAGTTGCTTTGCTTCTCAGATATTGGTTTCTAAGTTGCTTCACTTCCTAGATAATGGTTTCTAAGTTGCTTCGCTTCTTAGATAATGGTTTCTAAGTTGCTTTGCTTCTCAGATATTGGTTTCTAAGTTGCTTCACTTCCTAGATAATGGTTTCTAAGTTGCTTCGCTTCCTAGATAATGGTTTCTAAGTTGCTTCGCTTCTTAGATAATGGTTTCTAAGTTGCTTTGCTTCTCATATATTGGTTTCTAAGTGGCTTCGCTTCTTTGATATTGGTTTCTAAGTTGTTTCACTTCTTATATAATGGTTTCTAAGTTGCTTCGCTTCTCAGATAATGGTTTCTATTGTCTTAGTGCTTTCTCCTGATAATTACCTTACCCTATCTTCCAAGTCCTATATAGTCATATTGGCCTAGTGCTTTCTCCTCATTATTACCTGGGTGGAATGAGTTCAAACACGATTTTCGTTTTTGCTTTCAACTTTACCTGAAGAAAACCTCATCAATTTCCTTTAGTCTAAGAAGAGAGCGAGGCGGAGCCCAGAGGTGGTTGGGGTCATCATGACCCCACGATGTGATCATCAGCAGGGGTCATGACCCCACGTTGTGACCACTAGGTCAACCTGGGGTCATCTTGGGTCATCACTGTCAATTCGAGTTTTTGCCACATTTCCCGATCGTGCTTGACATGACCTGCAGGGGTCACTGAGACATGACCTGCAGGGGTCACTATAAGACATGACCTGTAGGGGTCACCAAGACATGACCTGCCGGGGTCACTATAAGACATGACCTGCAGGGGTCACTACAAGACATGACCTGTAGGGGTCACTACAAGACATGACCTGCAGGGGTCACTAAGACATGACCTGCAGGGGTCACTAAAACATGACCTGTAGGGTCATTAAGACATGACCTGCAGGGGTCACTAAGGCATGACCTGCAGGGGTCACTATAAGACATGACCTGCAGGGGTCACTATAAGGCATGACCTGCAGGGGTCACTATAAGACATGACCTGCAGGGGTCACTATAAGACGTGACCTGCAGGGGTCACTATAAGAAATGACCTGCAGGGGTCACTATAAGACATGACCTGTAGGGGTCACCAAGACATGACCTGCAGGGGTCACTGAGACATGACCTACAGGGATCAGCAAGACATGACCTGCAGGGGTCACTATAAGACATGACCTGCAGGGGTCACTATAAGACATGACCTGCAGGGGGTCAGCAAGACATGACCTGCAGGGGTCAGCAAGACATGACCTGCAGGGGTCACTATAAGACATGACCTGCAGGGGTCAGCAAGACATGACCTGCAGGGGTCACTAAGACATGACCTGCAGGGGTCACTATAAGACATGACCTGCAGGGGTCACTAAGACATGACCTGCAGGGATCAGCAAGACATGACCTGCAGGGGTCAGCAAGACATGAACTGCAGGGGTCAGCAAGACATGACCTGCAGGGATCAGCAAGACATGACCTGCAGGGGTCAGCAAGACATGACCTGCAGGGGTCACTAAGACATGACCTGCAGGAGTCACTATAAGACATGACCTGCAGGGGTCACTAAGACATGACCTGCAGGGGTCACTATAAGACGACCTGCAGGGGTCACCAAGACATGACCTGCAGGGGTCACCAAGAATTGACCTGCAGGGATCACTAAGACATGACCTGCAGGGGTCACTATAAGACATGACCTGCAGGGATCACTATAAGACATGACCTGCAGGGGTCACTATAAGACATGACCTGCATGGATCACCAAGACATGACCTGCAGGGGTCACTATAAGACATGATCTGCAGGGGTCACTAAGACATGACCTACAGGGGTCAGCAAGACATGACCTGCAAGGGGTCACTATAACACATGACCTGTAGGGGTCACTATAAGACATGACCTGCAGGGGTCACTATAAGACATGACCTGCAGGGGTCACTAAGACATGACCTACAGGGGTCAGCAAGACATGACCTGCAAGGGGTCATTATAACACATGACCTGTAGGGGTCACTATAAGACATGACCTGCAGGGGTCACTATAAGACATGACCTGCAGGGGTCACTATAAGACATGACCTGCAGGGATCACCAAGACATGGCCTGTAGGGGTCACACTAAGACATGACCTGTAGAGGTCACCAAGACATGACCTGCAGGGATCACCAAGACATGACCTGCAGGGATCACCAAGACATGACCTGTAGAGGTCACCAAGACATGACCTGGGGTCATGGGTCAGCGTGAAACAGCTGGTCAGTTTGACCTCCACTATGCCAATCTTCTCCTCTTCCCTCATGCATCATTCATACCCCCCCCCCCCTCAACCACCCTCCTTCCCTCTTCCTCTATTCATCAAACCTGATGAGCAGGAAACGTCAATATTGCAGTGGTTTTAGATTTTCTAGTGCGTCCCATTTTTAACGAAATGGTCGATTCTGTAATCTGTGGGAGGAGAGTTTGTGATGAGGCAGTATAGAGGTTTTGGTCACAGTATGTTCGGAGTATACCTGGTATGTTGGACGCATATGTTGGGAGTATACCCGGTATGTTGTATACCTTCCCATAGCTCATGGTAATCCTTACCTTAGTAGAGCTTTCCCTGTGACTATGTCAGTTGTGTGTTCTCACACACCTGGTGGCAGGTAGGCGCTACACTCCTTTAAGGGAGAGGTGTGAGATATACACCTGATCGCAAGTAAGAGTGCACACACACACACACACACACACACACACACACACACACACACACACACACACACACACACACACACACACACACACACACACACACACACACACACTCTCTCTTCTTGTACACCACATATGTAAGACCAATCCTGGAGTATGCAGCCCCAGCATGGAGCCCGTACCTTGTCACGCACAAGACGAAGCTGGAAAAAGTCCAAAGGTATGCTACTAGACTAGTCCCAGAACTAAGAGGCATGAGTTATGAGGAAAGGCTGCGGGAAATGCACCTTACGACACTGGAAGACAGAAGAGTAAGGGGGGACATGATCACAACCTACAAAATCCTCAGGGGAATCGACCGGGTAAACAAGGATGAACTATTCAACACTGGTGGGACGCGAACAAGGGGACACAGGTGGAAGCTGAGTACCCAAATGAGCCACAGAGACGTTAGAAAGAACTTTTTCAGTGTCAGAGTAGTTAACGGATGGAATGCATTATGCAGTGATGTGGTGGAGGCTGACTCCATTCACAGTTTCAAATGTAGATATGATAGAGCCCAGTAGGCTCAGGAATCTGTACACCAGTTGATTGACGGTTGAGAGGCGGGACCAAAGAGCCAGAGCTCAACCCCCGCAAGCACAATTAGGTGAGTACACACACACACACACACACACACACACACACACACACACACACACACACACACACACATATACAGATACTTGTCTGATGGAAGAGGCTCTTCCACACCTGGTTTAAAAACAGGTTTCTCCCACACCTGTCTCTCGGTAGATGGAGATTCTATACCTGGAGATAGGTCGGGTCTTTCCATCCTCTGCGGCCATCGGTAATATTTCTCCCGCTCTGAGTTAACATTTAAGCTATTGATGTTCTTCAGACAAGTAGTTATTTTATACCAAACTGGTCAATATTTGATTTACAAATTTATATGTATTAAAGTTATGGTATTTTGTTCATAAGGTGTGTGTACTCATCTATTGTGGATGCGAGGGGTTGAGCTCTGGCTCTTTGGTCCCGCCTTTCAACTGTCAATCAACTGATGTACAGATTCCTGAGCCTACTGGGCTCTATCATATCTACATTTGAAACTGTGTATGGAGTCAGCCTCCACCACATTACTTCCTAGTGCATTCCATCCGTTAACTACTCTGACAGTGAAAATATTCTTTCTAATGTCTCTGTGGCTCATTTGGGTACTCAGTTTTCACCTGTGTCACCTTGTTCGCGTACCGCCCGTGTTAAACAGTTTATCCTTATCTGCCCTGTCAATTAATCGGAGAATTTTGTAGGTAGTGATCATGTCTTCCCTTACTCTTCTGTCTTCTAGTGTCGTGAGGTGCATTTCCCGCAGCCTTTCCTCGTAACTCATGCCTCTCAGTTCTGGGACTAGTCTAGTAGCATACCTTTGGACTTTTTCCAGCTTCGTCTTGTGCTTGACAAGGTACGGGCTCCATGCTGGGGCCGCATACTCCAGGATTGGTCTTACATATGTGGTGTACAAGGTTCTGAATGATTTCTTACACAGGTTCCTGAACGCTGTTCTGATGTTAGCCAGCCTCGCATATGCCGCAGACGTTATTCTTTTTATGTGGGCTTCAGGAGACAGGTTTGGTGTGTGTGTGTGTGTGTGTGTGTGTGTGTGTGTGTGTGTGTGTGTGTGTGTGTGTGTGTGTGTGTGTGTGTGTGTGTGTGTGTGAGAGTGTGTGTGTGTGTGTGTGTGTGTGTGTGTGTGTGTGTGTGTGTGTGTGTGTGTGTGTGTGTGTGTGTGTGTGTGTGTGTGTGTGAGAGTGTGTGTGTGTGTGTGTGTGTGTGTGTGTGTGTGTGTGTGTGTGTGTGTGTGTGTGTGTGTGTGTGTGTGTGTGTGTGTGTGTGTGTGCACTGTGGCCATATTGCTTGTCGCCATGGTAACCAGACGCAGCATCAAACAGCTCTCTTTCTCTGCCTCTTTTTGTCTCAGTCTCTCTCTTTCTCTCTCTCTCTCTCTCTCTCTCTCTCTCTCTCTCTCTCTCTCTCTCTCTCTCTCTCTCTCTCTCTCTCTCTCTCTCTCTCTCTCTCTCTCTCTCCCCCCCCCCTCTGAGACATGAAAGCTATCATACCAAAATCTTACAGGACGAACAGAGACTTTCCATATCTGTTTCCGCCAGATATGGAAAGCTTCACCACAGCTTCGCACCTTCGAAACGGTGAAGCTGTTTTACAGTGTCCCTCTAAGACTCGCCCTGTAACTAGCTGGTTGCGTTGTTATCATCAACGGTCATTTGGCAGTTACACATAAATCACACATAACACTACACACTGTTATTCACTTTTGTGTGGCATAAAGCATAAAAAAGAAGGGATTAGGGGGATAAGGAGAAGCCAATAGCCAAAATCATATGCCCCGGGGTACAAAATGAGTCCCCCTCGAATGCCACTTATTGTCTTCCCCGAGGCGAAGGGTCCTCAAATATCACGTCATAAAAGCATCAAGTATCACGTGTTTACATCGTCCAGGAATCACGTGGCGTCCATGGGTAAATACTTACGGTAATTACTTTTATATTGTGTGTTCATCATATTAGTTTATTCTACAATAACAGAAACAGTTGGGGAGCCGGTCGGCCGAGCGGACAGCACGCTGGACTTGTGATCCTGTGGTCTTGGGTTCGATCCCAGGCGCCGGCGAGAAACAATGGGTAGAGTTTCTTTCACCCTATGCCCCCTGTTACCTAGCAGTAAAATAGGTACCTGGGTGTTAGTCAGCTGTCACGGGCTGCTTCCTGGGGTTGGAGGCCTGGACGGGGACCGGGCCGCGGGGACACTAAAAAGCCCCGAAATCATCTCAAGATAACCTCAAGATAAGATACATTAAATGCGTAACTCATCCTTCAGAAATGATAGTACTTGTAGCAGCTGTGTATTGAACGTACGAAGATAAATATAATGTTATGAACTGTTATACATTAATAAAAAGACATGAAATTTTGTACTTTTTGGTATTTTGTAGTTTTGGGAATGCAATTGTGAACGTTTTGGAATACTCTGTAAGACAGTCTAAGAGTGAATACGGTAACTCTATACCTTAACTTGTCTTAGGCTTAAAATAAGCAATTCTAGGCCTAAAATATATATTACTTTAGGCCTAATTTAGTACATGTATGTGTTATCCTAGGCCTAAGAAAGTTTAATTGTGGTTGTTTCCTTCTTTCTCGTCTACTATTAAAAAAAAAATAATACAGAATGTAATGTTTTTTTTTTTTTATCAGTAGTCCAATTGTAAACGTTGCACTGTAGAGTACATGTCGGATAACAGATGCATTTCCCAGCCTTAAGATGATGCAAATTTCCTGAGAATTAGTGATATATTTCATCAACTTGACAAGGGCAGTTAAAATGCTGAAATACATATATATATATATATATATATATATATATATATATATATATATATATATATATATATATATATATATATATATATATATATATATATATATTTTCATATATATATATATATATATATATATATATATATATATACACATACATATATATATATATATATATATATATATATATATATATATATATATATATATATATATATATATATTAATGACGTCAGATAAATAATTTTAAAAGCTGTTGAAGCCTTTAACAGAACGATTGAAATCCGACTGCTTGTTTCACGTGTATTGGACGTGATAAAAACTGGTCACAACGAGCAGCCATTAATGGATTTTTGGTCAGTTAAGGTCACCACACTTCACCCTTGGGGATCCTCGCTGGCAGATACGAGCGCTTAATACTTATTGTGAACAGTAGGGGGGGGGGGGGGCTAGGAGGTGGATAGGAGCAGGAGGGAGAAGGGGCCCCTACTGTTTTGTTGTCACTGTGGTACGGGTCAGGAGGACCATGGCAGGGCTCACCCACTGTTAAGCACAGTGTTAAGGGCCAGAAATGCATAGTAAGGCCACCCACTGTACAGTGATCACAGTGGTAGGGTTCAAGAATATACCATTCCAGTGCTGTAAGTATATTCTGGTGTATGCTCGTATGTTTATGCTTGTGTTCAGTATGTTAAAATTATAGATCAATAATAGTCATGAACAAATCCACAAGGGCCGTGACGAGGATTCGATCCTCGTCACGGCCCTTGTGGATTTGTTCATTAGATGCATCACGTTAGTGTGATCTCTGTGTGCAATAATAGTCATGCTTCAGTCTCTCTTCTAAACCTCCGTATTGGGAGAGAGAGAGAGAGAGAGAGAGAGAGAGAGAGAGAGAGAGAGAGAGAGAGAGAGAGAGAGAGAGAGAGAGAGAGAGAGAGAGAGAGAGAGAGAGAGAGAGAGAATAACAATAGGACAGGTTAATAAACCCTGCTTAATTCGAGAACTGCCATTGAAGCCCTGCAACAAGAACCCTAGCAACACAACAGCCATCTGAGCACAGGTGTTATAGCGTGAATACAAAGACTCCAACGCCGAGGTCGTCACGGGTGGCAAGTCATGTAGGAATACCAGGGAATGACATTGCAGATGAAGCTGCAAAACTTGCAGCGAAGAGGAACAATGCCACAAAGTCTAGCACATATTATAGAACTAATTAGAGATGGAGCAACCCAGTAGAATGTTCGGTGACCAAAACGCAAAATCAGGATCTGTGGGTTAGTTCAAGATTTCAAGTCATGATGAACCACTTAATTTGATGAAATGGGAAAACAGGAGTACATTTACATTACATCAGGCTTGGATACCCATGTGCATGGGAAACAGTCTTGCAGGTTCCAGAAGATGAGAGGAAATCAACATTATGGAGAAATGCCCGACAGACCACTGGAACATTATCCAATTTAGGATTGAATTTACAATTGAAATAAGATTTTAATTGAGATTTTACAGTGCAGAAGTTGGTAAACACGTTAGACATATCTTACTTAAGCCAACATTCGACTCATTAACCCTTCCTCCACCGTCAAGTTAAGACAGAAATGAGTAACACTTAGTAAACCAACCAGAGACTTAGAACAGGAAATATCTCAATAAAATAAAATAAAATAAAATAATATATTATATTTACATTTAGTCTCCAACACCACCTGCTGTCATAATTTCGCTACTTAACTGGCCTCCTCCCTGGTGTCCTTAGACAGTCCTAGTCTACGGAGATCAAATTGGCTCTCTCACATTACCGACCCAATGTTAGTCATTCCATAACAGCACCCACGTTCCTCACGACTCCTTCATACAAACCTCACCTTCAGCACCTCCAATGGGAGGTATTGTCCACCAATATTAAAGGGATGTTACCATGCCAAAGCTCGCTTATTGACTTGTGTTGGGGGTCGAGATCAACACCCGCTACACCCCCACCATCGTTCACCCAGCATGTCGGCTCGGCCCACATCTGTGGCACTCTCTCTGGCATCTTTTCAAGTCACACCCACCCACCCCCCTCCTCTCACCATTGTGCTTCAGCCTACCTTATAACTACTTCTAGACCATTGGCTGGCTTCTGGTCGCACCGAGTCATTCAAGTTGTCGCCAACTTGTCTCATAAACGAGGAAGCGTCAACCAGGCCATTGGTATAGCAGCACTCATTACATGCTTCTGCCCCGAACTCTTGCTTGGAGAGAGACGTTATTCAGTGTGTTCATATCTTTTCAGGGCTGAACAACAGGGCCACACACACTGTTGTTCACATAACCATTCCTTACTCACTTTCCTCTAACGCCCCTTTTCCAAGAACCACCTCTCACTTCCGTTTGTTATTGTTTTAGATTTAGCTACTCAGAATGAAATACCTATGTAGCACGGGCTATGGTGAGCCCGTAACTCTCAGTTCCTTCTCCCCCCCCCACCCCACCCAAGCCCCCCCCCTTTTTTTTTTTGGGGGGGGGGGGAGTAAAGAAGAAGGAGAGGCAAAAGTGAAGGGAAGTTTAGAAGTGGGAAATACAGTGAGAGGTATGAAAGCAGGCGGGGTGTCCGCCTTGCTGACACGATGTGTGGGTGTTGGCAGCTAAGCTAAGCTGGCTCCCTCTTGTCAGGGAGCTGTGAGTGTGTGAGAGGTTCTTCACATGTGTTTCACCATATATGGATGTCTATAGATGAATACTGTGTAGCATTCATATATACACACTCCGATGCATCCGCACATTTTCTGTTTAAGGCTATTTATTTTATTATTTTTTATTGAATTATTCATACATACACATTTCTATATATATGCCTTTATACATATGCATATACACAACTATACACATATACACATACCTACACACATACATACTCAATTTTTCCAATTATTGGGGGAAAGATTTCTGGTCAGTATTTCATCTGGGAATTATATACTGTGGGGCGGGGTTTTCATCTATTAATCGAGGCTCTTGGGCCACCAGCTGTGGGAGCGGGGCGTCTCATCTTAGAGCAATCTTTCTAACATTGGGTCCTCTAACATTTCGATGGTGTTCCACACCCTGATGGCTTGGTGCTGCTGTCTGATGTTTAGTGGCTCTATGTTCAGAAGCTCACGGAGCTCTTGGATTGTCTGATGATATGGTGGACGGTGTTTTGCTGCTCTCCTTGGCGCCTTATTTTGCACTGTTTGCAGTTTCTGCATGTTAGTTTTCTTTATGGTGTGTAGTGGTACTGGGGGATACTCTAGATGTGGCCGAACTAGAGCCTTATATAGGTGGATCTGAATGTTCCTCCTGTCCAAAGAATCTTTCTTTCCCTTCACCACCGCCCCCCCCTTCCCACCTCTCACCCCCCCCCCCTCGTATCCCCTCCAAAACTCCACCCTCTCCCTCTCCCAAATCACCTCTTCCCTCCCTACCCCTTCCCCCCCCCCCCCTCTCTCCCTCACCCCCACCACCACCACTTCCCAAACGCCTCAATAAATCTGGTGCAACCAATAGAGTTGTTAGTCAGAATTTTAATGCTATTCAATTTGGAACCGGCATTATAATACTCATTAGCCAGTTAGATGAGGAAGCGAGCCGAATATTGAATGTAAGAACTGGCTTAATTGGCAATCGGCTGCTTAACTCTCACAAGGTTTATCTCCTGTCTAAACTATTCCTTTGATAATTTTCAAGTTATATTTAATACCGAGTCTCATTACAAAGTAAAAATAGAATTGTATGTTTTATTTTATTTTATTTATTTGCCTATAATTAATATCGAAATGGCTCAGAGAAGAGTTATCGAAGGTTTGTGTACGAGGTAATTATGGCAGTGTGAGTTAATAATCTGTGGTGATTATAGAGTCCTTTGTTAGTTCTCAGGGGGGTTGTATAATGGCTGTTAGGAGATGATGTCAAGTGGGTCTTGTAGGTCTAGTAGTAACTGCCGCCTTGTTTGTCCTTGTTTGCTAGATGCTTAAGGTGTTAGACCATAGTTAACACGCACTTACACCAGGGCCTCCAGGTGGGCCAGGAGACAAGTGCCTGCCTCCAGGTGGGCCAGGAGGCAAGTGCCTCCAGGTGAGCCAGCAGACAAGTGCCTCCAGGTGGGCCAGGAGACAAGTGCCTCCAGGTGGGCCAGCAGACAAGTGCCTCCAGGTGGGCCAGGAGACAAGTGCCTCCAGGTGAGCCAGCAGACAAGTGCCTCCAGGTGGGCCAGGAGGCAAGTGCCTCCAGGTGAGCCAGCAGACAAGTGCCTCCAGGTGGGCCAGGAGACAAGTGCCTCCAGGTGGGCCAGCAGACAAGTGCCTCCAGGTGGGCCAGGAGACAAGTGCCTCCAGGTGAGCCAGCAGACAAGTGCCTCCAGTGGGCCAGGAGACAAGTGCCTCCAGGTGAGCCAGCAGACAAGTGCCTCCAGGTGGGCCATCAGACAAGTGCCTCCAGGTGGGCCAGGAGACAACTGCCTCCAGGTGGGCCAGCAGACAAGTGCCTCCAGGTGGGCCATCAGACAAGTGCCTCCAGGTGGGCCATCAGACAAGTGCCTCCAGGTGGGCCAGGAGACAAGTGCCTCCAGGTGGGCCAGCAGACAAGTGCCTCCAGGTGAGCCAGGAGACAAGTGCCTCCAGGTGGACCAGGAGACAAGTGCCTCCAGGTGGGCCAGCAGACATGCCTCCAGGTGGGCCACAGACAAGTGCCTCCAGGTGGGCCAGCAGACAAGTGCCTCCAGGTGGGCCAGCAGACAAGTGCCTCCAGGTGGGCCAGGAGACAAGTGCCTCCAGGTGGGCCAGCAGACAAGTGCCTCCAGGTGGGCCAGCAGACAAGTGCCTCCAGGTGGGCCAGGAGACAAGTGCCTCCAGGTGGGCCAGGAGACAAGTGCCTCCAGGTGAGCCAGCAGACAAGTGCCTCCAGGTGGGCCATCAGACAAGTGCCTCCAGGTGGGCCAGGAGACAAGTGCCTCCAGGTGGGCCAGCAGACATGCCTCCAGGTGGGCCAGCAGACAAGTGCCTCCAGGTGGGCCAGCAGACAAGTGCCTCCAGCTGGGCCAGCAGACAAGTGCCTCCAGGTGGGCCAGCAGACAAGTGCCTCCAGGTGGGCCAGCAGACAAGTGCCTCCAGGTGGGCCAGCAGACAAGTGCCTCCAGGTGGGCCAGCAGACAAGTGCCTCCAGGTGGGCCAGGAGACAAGTGCCTCCAGGTGGACCAGGAGACAAGGGCCTCCAGGTGGGCCAGCAGACAAGTGCCTCCAGGTGGGCCAGCAGACAAGTGCCTCCAGGTGGGCCAGGAGACAAGTGCCTCCAGGTGGACCAGGAGACAAGGGCCTCCAGGTGGGCCAGCAGACAAGTGCCTCCAGGTGGGGCCAGCAGACAAGTGCCTCCAGGTGGGCCAGCAGACAAGTGCCTCCAGGTGGGCCAGGAGACAAGTGCCTCCAGGTGGACCAGGAGACAAGGGCCTCCAGGTGGGCCAGCAGACAAGGGCCTCCAGGTGGGCCAGCAGACAAGTGCCTCCAGGTGGGCCAGCAGACAAGTGCCTCCAGGTGGGCCAGGAGAGAAGTGCCTCCAGGTTGGCCAGCAGACAAGGGCCTCCAGGTGGGCCAGCAGACAAGTGCCTCCAGGTGGGCCAGGAGACAAGTGCCTCCAGGTGGACCAGGAGGCAAGGGCCTCCAGGTGGGCCAGCAGACAAGTGCCTCCAGGTGGGCCAGCAGACAAGTGCCTCCAGGTGGGCCAGCAGACATGCCTCCAGGTTGGCCATCAGACAAGTGCCTCCAGGTGGGCCAGGAGACAAGTGCCTCCAGG
The DNA here is from genome assembly GCF_020424385.1 of Procambarus clarkii. NCBI lineage: Eukaryota > Metazoa > Arthropoda > Malacostraca > Decapoda > Cambaridae > Procambarus > Procambarus clarkii. The sequence goes on along the minus strand of NC_059583.1, from coordinate 23,268,298 downwards.
TGGGCCAGCAAGGAATTAGTGCCTCAATTTACACAAGTGATCTTAGCACTCCAAATTATATTTTCCCTTTTTTAAGGGCAATTCATGAATAAATAAGATGTGCAAAAGTAATTAAGATACAGTCAAAGAAAGCAGACATGATAATGATATGGTGTAGCAATGGGTGTCCATGTGGCGGAGGAGTGTAATTTTCTCCCTATTACAGTTGAGAAACGTCTTAAGTAGCATCATTAGTCCTTGGCACTCAAGGGGGGGGAGGGGAAACACTTGAGTGTGTTGAATGTGTTGTTTAGGTTTGTCTCTCGTTGGACTCTGTGGGATTGTCTCTTTGTAAACTGATATAATTAGAATTGTATTGATGCTGATTATATATTTCTTTGTAACACTTAGTGTTATGCTTTGTGTGTGTGTGTGTGGGTGTGTTGTGTGGTGTGTGTGTGGTGTGTGTGTGTGTGTGTGTGTGTGTGTGTGTGTGTGTGGTGTGTGTGTGTGTGTTGTGTGTGGTGTGTGTGTGTGTGTGTGTGTTGAGTGTGAGTGTGAGTGTGTGTGTGAGTGTGAGTGTGGGAGTGTGTGTGTGTGTGTGTGTGTGTGTGTGTGTGTGTGTGTGTGTGTGTGTGTGTGTGGTGTGTGTGTGTGTGTTTACTAGTTGTGTTTTTGCGGGGGTTGAGCTTTGCTCTTTCGGCCCGCCTCTCAACTGTCAATCACTGTTTACTAACTAACTACTAACTTACTAACTACTTTTTTTTCCCACACCACACACACACACACACACCAGGAAGCAGCCCGTGACAGCTGACTAACTCCCAGATACCTATTTACTGCTAGGTAACAGGGGCATTCAGGGTGAAAGAAACTTTGCCCATTTGTTTCTGCCTCGTGCGGGAATCGAACCCGCGCCACAGAATTACGAGTCCTGCGCGCTATCCACCAGGCTACGAGGCCGCCCCGTGTGTGTGAGTGTGTGTGTGTGTGGTGTGTGTGTGTGTGTGTGTGTGTGTGTGTGTGTGTGTGTGTGTGTTGTGTGTGTGTGTGTGTGTGTGTGTGTGTGTGTGTGTGTGTTGTGTGTTGTGTGTGGTGTGTGTGTGTGGTGTGTGTGTGAGTGTGTGTGAGTGTGTGTGTGTGTGTGTGTTGTGTGTGTGTGTGTGTGTGTGTGTGTGTGTGTGTGTGTGTGTGTGTGTGTGTGGTGTGTGTGTGTGAGTGTGTGTGTGTGTTACTCCCTTATCCACTGGAGCACCTTCTCTTTTACTTCTACCTGTTGCTCCAGCTTTTTTAACAGCCTTTTATGGGGTACTGTGTCAAAGGCTTTCTAGCAGTCCAGGAAAATGCAGTCGGCCCACCCTTCTCTTTCCTGCCTAATTTTTGTTGCCTGGTCAAAGAATTCTTTTAAACCTGTGAAGCACGATTTACCATCTCTGAACCCATGTTGGTGGTGCGTTACAAAGTTATTTCCCTCCAGATGCTCTACGAGCCTTTTCCTCGCGATCTTCTCCATCATTTTGCATGGTATACAAGTTAAGGAAACTGGCCTGTAGTTCAGTGCCTCTTGCCTGTCACCCTTCTTGTATATTGGGACTACGTTAGCTGTCTTCCAACTTTCTGGTAAGTCTCCTGTTTCCAGTGACCTGTTATACACCATCGAGAGTGGCACACTTAGTGCTTCTGCACCTTCCTTTAGTATCCATGGGGAGATTCTGTTAGGCCCAACAGCCTTTGTCACATTCAGCTCTAGCAGACACCTTTTGACCTCATTACTGGTGAGATCAAATTCCTCCAAGGTTGCTTGGTTTGCCGCCTCCTCATTTAGTGCAGGGGCTTCTCCTTGTTCTATTGTGAAGACCTCCTGGAATCTCTTGTTGAGTTCTTCACACACCTCCTTGTCATTCTCTGTGTATCTGTTCTCCCCCTTTCTGCAGCTTCATCACTTGTTCCTTCACTGCTGTTTTCCTCCTGGCTGTGGCTGTGGAGCAGCTTTGGTTGGGTATTGGCTTTACTCGCGATGTCATTTTCAAACTGTCTCTCTGCTTCCCTCCTCACTCTGAGGTACTCATTCCTGGCCCTCTGGTATCTCTCCCTGCTCTCTGGTGTTCTGTTATTTTCTGTAGTTTCTCCATGTTTTTTTACTCAGTTGCTTCGCTACCTTACATTCCTGGTTGAACCATGGGTTTTTCTGTTTTTTTCTCCTTTTGGACGGAGATAAACCTGTCTGAAGCGTGTGTGTGTGTGTGTGTGTGTGTGTGTGTGTGTGTGTGTGTGTGTGTGTGTTGTATGTGTGTGTGTGTGTGTGTGTGGTGTGTGTGTGTGTGTTGCGTGCGCGTGTGTGGGTGGGTGGGCGGGCGTGGGGCGGCCCGTGACCACATAAACACCACACACTATAATTACATAACAATAGGGGACCCGTCGACCATCAAACAATAAATTATACAAGCATGACCCTCCTTGTCTCGAAACTATCCTCGTAGTAATCCAAATTATTTGTAACAAAAAATACCCGTAGGTGTTACCAGATGACCAAAACCTCTCTTTTGGTACGTTCAGGGAGGAAGTCCCCTGGAGGTAATGACTTCAAAACTGCTCTGAAATTGGTTTTATTATCTACTCCCTATCCATTAATAGGTAAAGTTATGTTTCGTTATGTTTGGTTATGTTAATATGGAATATTATTATGCTAAATGTGAAATATGGAATTCGAAAATTATTTGAGTGTGCCCTTAAATTCCATTTCCCAAAAATCAAATTCTTCTGACTCTTTTAAAGAAAATAAGTTTAGCATATACTTTATATATTTTTTTAAACCAACTCTTTATAATACAATTAAGCTATAACTTGAGAATATTCTCTGTTTAGGGCAAATGTTCACTTGCCAATTTTCAAGTTGACTATTATTGGAACCGCAATATGCTTTCAGACCATCACAAATATCTAGATAACCAATTGGTTCGACAAGTCTCGATCTAATGGATTTGTTTCTAAAACTGGCTGAGTTGATTTAAAAAAATCTTGAACGTTTTGTTTAATATTATTATTAAATCGTACGTTTTCGTGGGGTTGATTGCACAACCGTCCTCTCATCTAATACGGTACATTGCTAACGGAATTGACCAATCCGTTACGAATGCGACATACTTGTCAAAATTAAACCACCATAATATTGACGTTTTCTGTGCATCAGTTAGTTGGGTTACATGGATTCATAAGCTCTGTTTACATGAACAAATCCACAAGGGCCGTGACGAGGATTCGAACCTACGTCCGAGAGCATCCCAGACACTGCCTTAATCGACTGAGCTACGACATGGTCAAAAGTTACGACATAAGTGATTTCTGTTTACATATTATTTAAGTCCCCGAGAATTAGAATCTTATTACTAGCTTGTCATTGGTGGAGAAGGAAGACGGCGAGGATTAGCACGAGGAGAAGTAAGAGAAGTGTTGCAGTAAAGATGAGAAATAATGAGAAGATAGAACTAGTGACACCTGCTGTTTCAATTTGCCCTGAACAGAGAATGTTCTCAAGTTATAGCTTAATTGTATTATAAATCGTTGCTTATAATAAGCTTTTCAGAATGACAATGAATTTAAGAAAAGGAATTTGGCGGTGATTAATGACATTAAAAGTATAAAAACACACAATTCTTGCAAGTTTATTGGGATTTACATTTGTAAATTGTCAAACTGATAGCAAAAAGCACTAGATGGGTATACAGCATTGTTTAAGCTGCCGATAACCTCAGCATACACTGCCTCAGAGTCTGGAATATTAATAGTGTTTGGCCTCGAAAGATTTTGTGTTTGTTCATTGTGTGTTTGTTTAACAACCACGATGGCCTGAGCTGGTCGCCGGGGTCCCTGCCTGAGCTGGTCGCCGGGGTCCCTGCCTGAGCTGGTCGCCGGGGTCCCTGCCGAGCTGGTCGCCGGGGTCCCTGCCTGAGCTGGTCGCCGGGGTCCCTGCCTGAGCTGGTCGCCGGGGTCCCTGCCTGAGCTGGTCGCCGGGGTCCCTGCCGAGCTGGTCGCCGGGGTCCCTGCCTGAGCTGGTCGCCGGGGTCCCTGCCTGAGCTGGTCGCCGGGGTCCTGCCTGAGCTGGTCGCCGGGGTCCCTGCCGAGCTGGTCGCCGGGGTCCCTGCCTGAGCTGGTCGCCGGGTCCCTGCCTGAGCTGGTCGCCGGGGTCCCTGCCTGAGCTGGTCGCCGGGGTCCCTGCCGAGCTGGTCGCCGGGGGCTGAGCTCCCTGCCTGAGCTGGTCGCCGGGGTCCCTGCCTGAGCTGGTCGCCGGGGTCCCTGCCTGAGCTGGTCGCCGGGGTCCCTGCCTGAGCTGGTCGCCGGGTCCCTGCCTGAGCTGGTCGCCGGGGTCCCTGCCTGAGCTGGTCGCCGGGGTCCCTGCCTGAGCTGGTCGCCGGGGTCCCTGCCGAGCTGGTCGCCGGGGTCCCTGCCTGAGCTGGTCGCCGGGGTCCCTGCCTGAGCTGGTCGCCGGGGTCCCTGCCTGAGCTGGTCGCCGGGGTCCCTGCCTGAGCTGGTCGCCGGGGTCCCTGCCTGAGCTGGTCGCCGGGGTCCCTGCCTGAGCTGGTCGCCGGGGTCCCTGCCTGAGCTGGTCGCCGGGGTCCCTGCCTGAGCTGGTCGCCGGGTCCCTGCCGAGCTGGTCGCCGGGGTCCCTGCCTGAGCTGGTCGCCGGGGTCCCTGCCTGAGCTGGTCGCCGGGGTCCCTGCCTGAGCTGGTCGCCGGGGTCCCTGCCTGAGCTGGTCGCCGGGGTCCCTGCCTGAGCTGGTCGCCGGGGTCCCTGCCTGAGCTGGTCGCCGGGGTCCCTGCCTGAGCTGGTCGCCGGGGTCCCTGCCGAGCTGGTCGCCGGGGTCCCTGCCTGAGCTGGTCGCCGGGGTCCCTGCCTGAGCTGGTCGCCGGGGTCCCTGCCGAGCTGGTCGCCGGGGTCCCTGCGACGGACCGGAACGTCGTCGTCCCTTCACCTTCTAGTGTGTGGTCTGGTCAACATTATTATTATTATTGTTAGTACTTATTTTCTTAATTGCTAACAAACGTTAACTTATCATCTCTATTTAACATTCATTTGTGAATTACCAAATTTAATATTATTATTATCTGTTGTTTTTATCATGATGTTGTTCAAATTTTTCTTTTGTGTAAGTTTCTTCTTTTGGGTTTTAATGACAGAAACTTTTGTAATATAATTTTTTTTGTGAATTTATGAGAATTTATAAGAATACGGAAGACGGTTAAAAGCTTATTGGCTCACACGAGGCAGCTCCTATTGGCTCACACGAGGCAGCTCCTATTGGCCCACACGAGGCAGCTCCTATTGGCTCACACGAGGCAGCTCCTATTGGTCCACACGAGGCAGCTCCTATTGGCCCACACGAGGCAGCTCCTATTGGCCCACACGAGGCAGCTCCTATTGGCTCACACGAGGCAGCTCCTATTGGCCCACACGAGGCAGCTCCTATTGGCTCACACGAGGCAGCTCCTATTGGCTCATACGAGGCAGCTCCTATTGGTCCATATGAAGCAGCTTCTATTGGCCCATACGAAGCAGCTCCTATATATATATATATATCCATCCGAACTCATTCCTATACAACCTACATTTGAAATGATCCACGTCGAGTATGCAACTGGTAATTTGTTAAATAACTGAATTACCCTTTTTTCAAAACCTGTATTTACCCAGGTCTCTCCTGGATCTAAACTTACCCAATTCGAGTTCTTTATTTTCCTCATTAACGGCACAATAGCATTATGTACAATACCTAATCATCAATGGAGAAGTAAGCTGATACCTGGTTGAAGTAAGTTTGATACCTGGTTGATTCAGGTAACGTTTGAGAACGTAACGTTCAGGTAACGTTTCGGTGACGTTTGCCTCCTGCGCAGTCTGCGGTAGTGAGGGTCGCTCATCATCGAGGAGAAGATGTCTTTGTTGAACTTCTTCAGTGGTAGCTTGGTCAGAGTGACTTGGGGAATGCTGTCTATCCTAAGTTGAAGATTTGGTTGCAAACCGATTGTCGAAGTGTCTCAAAGGAATAGAGTAGCTTGGGCTATTTCTACTCCCCTTGGTCTGTCTATTGAGGCCTTTAAGCGCTGGGCGTCTGGCGTGAATGGCTTATAGGATATAGGAACAACCTGTTCTCAGGGAGGAAATCCGCTCACGGGAATGGATTTAAAACGACTACATAATTAGTGTTATTATATGCTCGTTATCCATAGGCAGGTTAGGTTAAGGTTATGTTTGGTTAAGTTAGGTTTCATTACGTTTGGTTATGTTAATACGGTGTAATATTGACCTGGCCGGGGAGGATTTACTGGGCACAAATCCTTAACTGTAGCCTCTGTTTAACTCAATAGTAAAATGTGTACTTGGATGTAACAACGATTCTTCGCGGCGGGGATCGTGTTCCAGGGACCTGCCCGAAACGCTACGCGTACTAGTGGCTGTACAAGAATGTAACAACTCTTGTATATATCTCAAAAAAAAAAAGATTGTTGTCACTGAAGAACGTATCAAGATAGACCGATAAGGGTGATTGGTTTACCGATACATCTTACTAACTACCCATTGTCTTGGGTCCTGCAACTGGCCTATCGAAAACTCAATGAGTTTTTTTTTTAATTTGGAAATAATATTTTGTTTATGTGGATGAGCTTGTATTGAGATGTTGTTCTTTAAGTTTCAGCTACTAGGAACAAAAAGTTCCAAGTAGCACGGGCTATGGTGAGCCCGCAGTAGACTTACCTGGCCCAGGAGTGGGGCTGTAACTGGATATGAACGAACCTTGTATTGAGATGCAAGTTTGCCAATTTAAATGCTTAAGTGCATGGGGCGTTTTATTTTTTTAATCATGACAATACGACACATCAGTGTGTTTTTTGTATATATTCATATCATTCATGCTGGATACTTGGAGAGTCGAACCCACGACCTATATTTTGGCCAGCGGTGGTTATATATACCATTATACCACAACATTCGCAAAGGGAAAAAAGAGACAGAGGTGGCCACACTATACCACCCAGCCTGCCTGTCATCCTTCCCCCTATAGGTCCAGGATTGATTAGGGAGGTCCAGGATTGATTAGGGAGGTCCAGGATTGATTAGGGAGGTCCAGGATTGATTAGGGAGGTCCAGGATTGATTAGGGATTTACGCGTCCACTTGCGAAACCTTTACATGTGTCCTGAATCGTGGCCTCTTGGCATTCATTCATTCATTCATTCATTCATTCATTCATTCATTCATTAAGCAGTTTACGACCTCCGAAGCACCACGAGGTTGCCCAGAACATCGACAACGACTTCGTTGCGTTACAAGCTCGTTAACGTCGAAGAAATACACACATCAAGCCGCCATGATTGAGAAAAGATCCACAGGTTTCGCAAGTGGACACGTACATGCTGGATAAATCTCGGCGCTTCCCACCACGATGCCGTGTTGTATTATATGTTGTTAACAACTTCGTAAAAAAAAAAAAAAACTTCGTCGTGGTGATGGAGATTGTATCATCCCGGGTGAAATGGATGACACCCTTCTAGAGAATGAACAAATAAACCAACTTATTTGGGAGGTCCAGGATTGATTAGGGAGGCAATCCTCCCTAATCAATCCTGGACCTCCCTAATCAATCCCGGACCTCCCTAATCAATCCTGGACCTCCCTAATCAATCCTGGACCTCCCTAATCAATCCTGGACCTCCCTAATCAATCCTGGACCTCCCTAATCAATCCCGGACCTCCCTAATCAATCCCGGACCTTCCTAATCAATCCTGGACCTCCCTAATCAATCCTGGACCTCCCTAATCAATCCTGGACCTCCCTAATCAATCCTGAACCTCCCTAATCAATCCTGGACCTCCCTAATCAATCCCGGACCTTCCTAATCAATCCTGGACCTCCCTAATCAATCCTGGACCTCCCTAATCAATCCTGGACCTCCTTAATCAATCCTGGACCTCCCTAATCAATCCTGGACCTCCCTAATCAATCCTGGACCTCCCTAATCAATCCTGGACCTCCCTAATCAATCCTGGACCTCCCTAATCAATCCTGGACCTCCCTAATCAATCCTGGACCTCCCTAATCAATCCCGGACCTCCCTAATCAATCCTGGACCTCCCTAATCAATCCTGGACCTCCCTAATCAATCCTGGACCTCCCTAATCAATCCTGGACCTCCCTAATCAATCCTGGACCTCCCTAATTAATTTATATAACTTATATTTATTAATTTATATTTATTAATAATGTCTCAGAATATTAACTTGGCATCAGTGCTTAATGCTATATATATATATATCACAGTTAACTTTAACCAGGTAGTTCGTTGACCACCACGCGCCGCGGGTCATCTTGAGGTTATCTTGAGATGATTTCGGGGCTTTTTAGTGTCCCCGCGGCCCGGTCCTCGACCAGGCCTCCACCCCCAGGAAGCAGCCCGTGACAGCTGACTAACACCCAGGTACCTATTTTACTGCTAGGTAACAGGGGCATAGGGTGAAAGAAACTCTGCCCATTGTTTCTCGCCGGCGCCTGGGATCGAACCCAGGACCACAGGATCACAAGTCCAGCGTGCTGTCCGCTCGGCCGACCGGGTCTGGAATGTTTCCAGTACACATTCGATGGTAAATGGATCAGCAGGCTGTTGGTTCTTGCGATGAGCACAGCAGCCACTCACCGACTGCTCAACTCGTCCTCTCAACTAATACACAGAATTAATGCGTCAATAAGGCAACGTATTACCAAACAATAAAGCAACGTACTATTGACGCTTTCTAGATATTACCATCCATTGGCTAGAGATGTTACTTGGGTTGGTAAAGGTGTCTGGTTAGATAAAACTTTTTTTTTTTTTTTTTACGGAATGGCCATTTGAGATAACAGGGTGGTGCGTGTAACGATAGTTGGTGGTGTTAAGGACTTTGTAGACGTTGTACGTGGACGTACTTAAGCTTTGTACATATATTAAAGCTTTGAATCTATTTAAGCTTTGTATCTATTAAAACTAACATATAATACATTCATCATAAAATGCTAATACTTTCATTATATATTCAACTATTAAAGCTTTGTATCTATTAAATTAACCGTTAAAAGTAAACAGTTAAAAGTGAGTCGAAAGAGAGAGAAAGAGAGAGAGAGAGAGAGAGAGAGAGAGAGAGAGAGAGAGAGAGAGAGAGAGAGAGAGAGAGAGAGAGAGAGAGAGAACTATGCTTACAATGAGATAAATTCACAAGAAGAGAGAACAGCAGAAGGAAAAACAGGAAAATGAGATAAAGACTAATAAAACAAAGCGAATGCTATTAAACTGAGTTATGGGAACTGACTAAATAACTTTTGTCCTTATAGCGTTAAGCGTATTCTTGGCAGACATGTAAACTACTAATCATATTGTGCGGCGGCTGTGCTCAGCATGCAAGTGAGGGAGAGTGCACCTGCTCCATCACAACCTTCTCTACTACACAGTATACAAGAAGCAGACTCGTAGCCAGCTCCTGCAAAGAAAAGCAAATATTCGCATTAGACGTCAAACTAATTGGCTGAAAGTTCAAGATAAGTGATTAACTTCCCCCTCCTCCTTAGTGGGCCGGCCAGAGGCTTAGGGCCCGCGCAGTGGGCCGGCCAGAGGCTTAGGGCCCGCGCAGTGGGCCGGCCAGAGGCTTAGGGCCCGCGCAGTGGGCCGGCCAGAGGCTTAGGGCCTGCACAGTGGGCCGGCCAGAGGCTTAGGGCCCGCACAGTGGGCCGGCCAGAGGCTTAGGGCCCGCACAGTGGGCCAGCCAGAGGCTTAGGGCCCGCGCAGGAATAGCCCTGCCAAAAAAAAAAAATAAAAATCCCCCCCCTTCTAAACAAATAATAAATTGGTACCACATTGACAGCCTTCCATGTTGCTGGGATGGTTAGTATCATGGCAACTGGCAACTTACTGGCAACAGCCAACATTAAATAAAAACTGGTTTGTGTTCAACATCCCCCCAAAAACTAAATCTTAAATAGGCGTCAAACTAATTGATAGATAGTTCATGGGAAGTTATTTATCCACTTTTTTTTAAAATCTGTACCACATTGGCAAGCCTCCATGATGCAGGTTCTCGTTTCAACGTTAAATTATTTACTAATTTAAATCCAAGACAAGGTTGAAAAACTCATCTTTATTTTTATTGTGTGACCCCTCGCTAAAGCTTTGTCTGATCCCAGGAACTTGTTCAGCATCAATTTGTTTGTTCAATAATTACTTTTCTGGTAATCACTAATCAACAAGGTGTCTGAGTATTCAATTAGTGGCGTCGTACTCCATTTGTTAGAAGATTAGATGTTGAGTTATGACCTCTGAAAGGAAGAATTTAAAGTGCAGTATTAAAGCAGGAAATCAGACTAGGAACAGGAGAATTGATGAAGCTGCAGAAGACAAGTACATGGCAAGTAACACCTTTATCCACCCACACTTATTCATATATTTATGTCTATCTTACGCTTGAAACAATCACCTGATCCCACGCCTGTCATCTTGTCTGGTAAGCTGTTCCACAACTACTTTGTTACCAAACCAGTATTTACCCAGGCCATTCCTAAATCCTGATTTATCCCATTTACAACCATTTTGTATGTTCTATTTTGTGTTGATATATTTAATACCTTTTTAATATTCCCCTTCTTGTTATGGCCATTTATTGTACACATCAATCACATCCCTCTTAACTCTTGGTGTCTCATTTACTCTGTATGTGAATGCATGTGTGTGTATATATGTATGTATATGTGTGTGTATGTATATGTATGGGTATAAAGTATATATGGAAGCTGATCAGAATTACATTTCACCTTTGTAAATGTACATTAATGACACTATGTAAAAGACACATCGAACACTTTATGTAGAGCATATGTAAATCTGTGTATCTATGTATTTACGTATGTAGGTTAGCTTAGCATTTTAAAAGCACCGAATTACCTTCTGTGGTTGAGTGTTCAATAAACCCTTGAACTATATGTTTAACACATCTCTAACCCTGTCCATGGAGGACAGAAGAAAATGTATATATGCTGGTTAGCATTGTAAATGTGTGGCCACGTCTGTAGTAGAAAATGATAATAATAATAATAAAAACTCTTGGTGTTTCTAGAGAATGTAAATTAAGCATTTTCAATCTCTTCACAGGGAAGATTTCTGATTTTGGGGATAAACTTTTTTCATCCCTCGTTGAACGCGTTCTAGTGAACTTATGTTCATCTTGTAATATGGCGACCAATACTGAACTGCATAATGCAAACGAGGCCTAACAAGAGGGAGATATGTTGACCAGACCACACACTAGAAGTTGAAGGGACGACGACGTTTCCGTCCGTCCTGGACCATTCTCAAGTCGAAGTATGTTGGTCTGGTCAACATACTTCAGAAACGTTATTGTGACTCAACGCCTGCAAGAGGGAGATATAGATATAGATAAAGATATAGATATAGATATAGTTATAGATATAGGGAGATATAGCTGAAGAATAACACTAGGTGTTTTACTGTAATTAACGCATATAGAAATAAATCAAAGTGTCCTATTTGTTTTAATTCGAACATTTATATAAAAAAATCTTTACATTCCTACTAATCATGATACCCAATTCTTTTTCGCCATGAAACCTTACAGTTTCAGGACCATTCAGTTATTGTCTTGTAACTCTTATCATCGTTACATAGCCTAAGAACGTTACATTTGTCAGCATTAAACAGTATCTGTCAATCTTCCGGTCATTTCAAAAACCTATCTGCATTGTCTTGAAGATATTTTAAAGAACTTTTTTAGTGTCAGAGTGGTTGACAAATGGAATGCATTAGGCAGTGATGTGGTGGAGGCTGACTCCATACACAGTTTCAAGTGTAGATATGATAGAGTCCAGTAGGCTCAGGAACCTGTACACCAGTTGATTGACGGTTGAGAAGCGGGACCAAAGAGCCAGAGCTCAACCCCCGCAAGCACAAATAGGTGAGAACACATGCGCGCGCGCGCTCTAGGGCGCTGGTGGCTGAGTGGGCAGCACGCTGGATACGTAGTCCCGTGGTCCAAGGTTCGATTCCTGGCGCCGGCGGAAACAGATGGATAGAGTTTCTTTCACCCTGATGCCCCCTGTTACCTAGTAGTAAATAGGTACCTGAGAGTTAGACAGCTGTTACGGGCTGCTTTCTGGGTGTGTGTGTGTGGAGAAAAAATAGTAGTTAGTAACAGTTGATTGACAGTTGAAAGGCGGCCCGAAAGAGCAGAGCTCAACAACCACAATCACAACAAGGTGCTTGCGCATTTTCACAACTAGATGAATACACACACACACACACACACACACAACACACACACACACACACACACACACACACACACACACACACACACACACACACACACACACACACACACACACACACACACACACACACACACACTCACACACGCACACGCGCGTGTACGTTAATTTACCCAACGACCTGAGTCGCAAGTCCTGTTATTTTGACAAGCACACTAGTAGGCCTGGTCGACGACCGGGCCGCGGGGTCGCTGAGCCCCGACATCGTCTCAAGGTATCCTCAAAGTATCCAACAGGTGGACAAGATTTGGTGTGTGTGTAGAATCATGCCCCTCTGTGTTGCTGTTTTTGTTGTTGTTGTTGTTTCAGATTTAGCTACTCAGAACGAAGTGTCCATGTAGCACGGGCTATGGTGAGCCCGAAAGCTATGGTGAGTTACGGTGCGTGTCAGTTTTTCCCCTCATGTCGGACCCTGACCTGCTATCACAAACAAAATATATACTTGGTAATCTTATCCGGGTATAGTATGATAGAAGGAAATATGCTCGATGGAACAAAGAATAAAATGAGTTATTTTATGAGTTATCAGCCAATTAATGCACAACTATATTCTACCCCACTTCAAGACTCCAATATAGAAGCATCAAGAGGAAGTATGGGCCAAATTGGCCCTTTGCAGTTACTTCCATTCTTCCCTCTCATATACATATATATATATATACTTAAAATTTGGTTAATTACTGGACCAACGTATATATATGCTGGTTGCCAGTCAGCTATTATGGCTACGTTAATAACCCTCGTGCTCTAAACAGGTATAAAACATGACACCAGACCAAATGAGTCCCACTTTCCTACTGAGTTTTGAGTTAGTAGTAGTTTCAGGTCCCTGTGCGTGCGTGTGCGTGTGTGTGTGTGTGTGTGTGTGTGTGTGTGTGTGTGTGTGTGTGTGTGTGTGCATTTGCAAGCCTGTATGGCCCTTGTGTGGGGCGCCTCGCTGCATGGTTGATACCTTGCTTCGCCGAATTTAGTATGACGGGAGCCCCGAGGAGGTGGAGTTTATGGGTGTGTGGTATATATGTCTTAGAGTCACCAGCACCAT
>NC_059583.1:23174806-23254819 GCF_020424385.1 Procambarus clarkii | reverse complement strand
CAAACTGTCTGGTAGATATTTACGCTAGGTGAACAGAGGAATCAGGTGAAAGAAACTCTCCCAATTTATTTCTGTATTTGACGGAAATGGAACCCTGTACCATAAATTAAGGATTCAAACGATACACACACGATATGTGTGTGTGTATCTGTGTGTACTCACCTATTTGTGCTTGCGGGGGTTGAGCTTTGGCTCTTTGGTTCCGCCTCTCAACCGTCAATCTACTGGTGTACAGATTACTGAGCTTCTCAAACTTCATCTTATCTATATCTGAAACTGTGTATGGAGTCAGCCTCCACCACATCACTTCCTAGTGCATTCCATTTACTAACTACTCTAACACTGAAAAGGTTCTTTCTAATGTCTCTGTGGCTCATTTGGGTACTCAGATTCCACCTGTGTCCCCTTGTGCGTGTGCCACCCGTGTTAAATAATCCATCCTTGTCTACTCTGTCAATTCCCCTGAGAATTTTGTATGTGGTGATTATGTTTCCCCGGGCTCTTCTGTTTTCCAGCGACGAGAGGTTCAGTTCCCTCAGTCTTTCCTCGTAACTCATGCCTCTTAGTTCTGGCACTAGCCTAGTGGCATACCTCTGAACTTTTTCCAGCTTCGTTTTGTGCTTGACAAGGTACGGGCTCCATGCTGGGGCCGCATACTCCAGGATTGTTCTTACATATGTGGTATACAAGGTTCTGAATGATTCCTAACACAAGTTTCTGAAGGGAGTTCTGATGTTATCCAGCCTCGCATACGCGGCACATGTTATACTTTTGATGTGGGCTTCAGGAGACAGGTTTAGTGTGATATCAACGCCTAGATCTTTCTCTCTGTCTGTTTCGTGAAGGACTTCATCTCCCATTCGGTATCTAGAGTCTGACCTCCTATTTCGTTCCCCTAGATTCATTACCTTACATTCACTTGGGTTGAACTTTATTAGCCATTTGTTTGACCATTCCTTCAGTTTGTTTAGGTCATATTGAAGCCTCATTCTATCTTTCACTGTCTTAATCCTCCTCATAATTTTTGCATCATCAGCAAACATTGAGATGAACGAGTCTATTCATTCTGGGAGATCATTTATATATATCAGAAATAGTATAGGACCAAGGACTGAACCCTGTGGTTCAGTCTTTGGTTCAACCACTAGTGACGCCTCACCACTCCCAGAATTCATCCCTCACAGTGTATGTGTGTGTGTGTGTGTGTGTGTGTGTGTGTGTGTGTGTGTGTGTGTGTGTGGTGTGTGTGTGTGTGTGTGTGTACTCACCTAATTGTGAGTACACACACACACACACACACACACACACACACATGTGTGGTGTGTGTGTGTGTGTGTGTGTGTGTGTGTGTGTGTGTGTGTGTGTGTGTGTATGTGTGTGTGTGTGTGTGCGTGTAACCCTGCAAGCACCAACTAATGCTTGCAGGGTTGACCATTGCTCCCAAGCCCCGCCTTTCGTCCATCGTTGGTTCAATGTCGTGACTCTTCTTCACTCCTTTCTCTTATATTTACATTTAAAGCTGTGTATCGAATTGGCTTCGACAAGTTCCTCGTCTTGTCCGTGAGTGTGTGTGTACTTACCTAGTTGTGCTTACCTAGTTGTGCTTGCGGGGGTTGAACTCTGGCTCTTTGGTCCCGCCTCTCAACTGTCAATCAACTAATGTACAGGTTCCTGAGCTTACTGGGCTCTATATCATATCTACACTTGAAGCTGTGTATGGAGTCAGCCTCCACTACATCACTCCCTAATGCATTCCATTTGTCTACTACTCTGACACTGAAAAAGTTCTTTCTATCGCCTCAGTGGCTCATTTGGGCACTCAATTTCCACCTGTGTTCCCTAGTACGTGTGCCCCTTGTGCTAAATAGTCTGTCTTTATCTACCCTATCAATTACTCTGAGAATCTTGTATGTAGTGATCATGTCCCCTCTATCTCTTCAGTCTCCTAGTGACGTGAGGTTTAATTCCCGTAGTCTCTCCTCTTAGCTCATACCTCTCAGTTCGGGTACTATTCTGATGGCAAACCTTTGAACCTTTTCCAGTTTAGTCTTATGCTTGACTAGATATGGACTCCATGCTGGAGCCGCATACTCCAGGATTGGTCTGACACATGTTTTATACAAAGTTCTAAAAAGATTCCTTACACAAGTTTCTAAAGGCCGTTCTTATGTTGGCCAACCTGGCATATGCCGCTGATGTTATCCTCTTGATATGAGCTTCGTTTGGTGCCTTCTTTTGATAATTACTTACTTAATATAAGCTTCAGGGGACAGGTCTGGCGTGATATCAACCCCCAGGTCTTTTTCTCTCTCTCTCTGACTTTTGAAGTAGTTCATCTCCCAAATGATACCTTGTCTCCTGCTCCCTACGCCTATCTTCATTACATTACATTTACTTGGGTCAAATTCTAACAAGCATTTGTTCGACAATTCCTGAAGCTTGTCCAGGTCTTCTTGAAGCCTCAAGCTGTCTTCCTCTGTCCTAATCCTTCTTATAATTTTGGCGTCGTCAGCAAACATTGAGAGGAATGAGTCTATACCCTCCGGGAGAACATTTACGTCTATCAGAAACAGGATAGGCCCGATTACAGACCCCTGTGGGACTCCACTGGTGGCTTCACGCCATTCTGAGATCTCACCCCTCACTATAACTCTCTGCTTCCTATTGCTTAGGTACTCCCTTATCCAATGGAGCACCTTACCAGTTACTCCAGCCTGTTTCTCCAGTTTATGCATCAGCCGTTTATGGGGGTACTGTGTCAAAGGCTTTCCGACAGTCCAAAATAATGCAGTCCGCTCATCCTTCTCTTTCTTGCTTAATCTTTGTCACCTGATCATAGAATTGTATTAAGGCTGTAAGGCAAGATTTACCTTCCCTGAACCCATGTTGATAGGTTGTCACGAAGTCCCTATGTGTGTGTGTGTGTGTGTGTGTGTGGGGTGTGTGGCTGTGTGTCAACAAGAGAGCCATCATTGATCTTGGTAATCATATTGGCATTCATCTTGCCATTCATCGTGGCACTCACCTTGGCTCTCGTGTTACTCATCTTGCCGCTCACTTAGGTATACTCGTCTGGCCACTCATCTTGTCACTCATTTTGTCACGCCGTCTTGACACTCATCTTGGCACTAATCACTCATGTTGCCATTCATTTCGACACTCATCACGGTATACTCATCTTGACACTCATCATCTCGTCACTCAACATTCAGCTGTTTCCCTATCCAAACGAAATATCTGAAAATGAAAAAAATGTATATATATATATATATATATATATATATATATATATATATATATATATATATATATATATATATATATATTCCAACGTTGGTTTATATTTTCTATCGATTACCACCTCACAAAATCCTCCTTCCCCTCACAAACGAGTCCTCAACGCGTCCTACCTCATCGTCCTCATTCGTCTGACCCTCACAGTTCTTCGGTTGCTGCCTCTTATTCTCTCTTATTCCTGTTCCTCTTGTTCTGAGTAATTCTGCTCCGACTTCATTTAATATTTTGATGAGCATTCATTCCTTAATTATTTAATTAATTTATTTTACCACGAGACCTTTATCGAGCACAGGTACGCTCAGTTTCACTGTGGTATGCTCAGTTTCACTGTGGTATGTTCAGTTTCACTGTGGTATGCTCAGTTTCACTGTGGTATGCTCAGTTTCACTGTGGTATGTTCAGTTTCACTGTGGTATGTTCAGTTTCACTGTGGTTATCTTGAGGTTATCTTGAGATGATTTCGGGGCTTTAGTGTCCCCGCGGCCCGGTCCTCGACCAGGCCTCCACCCCCAGGAAGCAGCCCGTGACAGCTGACTAACACCCAGGTACCTATTTACTGCTGGTTAACAGGGACATAGGGTGAAAGAAACTCTGCCCATTGTTTCTCGCCGGCGCCTGGGATCGAACCCAGGACCACAGGATCACAAGTCCAGCGTGCTGTCCGCTCGGCCGACCGGCTCCCCTATGGTATGCTCCCCTATGGTTTCACTGTGGTATGCTCAGTTTCACTGTGGTATGTTCAGTTTCATTGTGGTATGCTCAGTTTCACTGTGGTATGCTCAGTTTTACTGTGGTATGCTCAGTTTCACTGTGGTATGCTCAGTTTCACTGTGGTATGCTCAGTTTCACTGTGGTATGCTCAGTTTCACTGTGGTATGTTCAGTTTCACTGTGGTATGCTCAGTTTCACTGTGGTATGTTCAGTTTCACTGTGGTATGCTCAGTTTCACTGTGGTATGCTCAGTTTCACTGTGGTATGCTCAGTTTCACTGTGGTATGCTCAGTTTCACTGTGGTATGCTCAGTTTCACTGTGGTATGCTCAGTTTCACTGTGGTATGTTCAGTTTCACTGTGGTATGCTCAGTTTCACCGTGGAATGTTCAGTTTCACTGTGGTATGCTCAGTTTCACTGTGGTATGCTCAGTTTCACTGTGGTATGTTCAGTTTCACTGTGGTATGTTCAGTTTCACTGTGGTATGCTCAGTTTCACTGTGGTATGTTCAGTTTCACTGTGGTATGCTCAGTTTCACTGTGGTATGCTCAGTTTTACTGTGGTATGCTCAGTTTCACTGTGGTATGCTCAGTTTCACTGTGGTATGCTCAGTTTCACTGTGGTATGCTCAGTTTCACTGTGGTATGCTCTGTTTCACTGTGGTATGCTCAGTTTCACTGTGGTATGCTCAGTTTCACTGTGGTATGCTCAGTTTCACTGTGGTATGCTCAGTTTTACTGTGGTATGCTCAGTTTTACTGTGGTATGCTCAGTTTCACTGTGGTATGCTCAGTTTCACTGTGGTATGCTCAGTTTCACTGTGGTATGCTCAGTTTCACTGTGGTATGCTCAGTTTTACTGTGGTATGCTCAGTTTCACTGTGGTATGCTCAGTTTCACTGTGGTATGCTCAGTTTCACTGTGGTATGCTCAGTTTCACTGTGGTATGCTCAGTTTCACTGTGGTATGCTCAGTTTCACTGTGGTTTGCTCAGTTTCACTATCGTATGCTCAGTTTCACTGTGGTATGCTCAGTTTCACTGTGGTATGCTCAGTTTCACTGTGGTATGCTCAGTTTCACTGTGGTATGCTCAGTTTCACTGTGGTATGCTCAGTTTCACTGTGGTATGCTCAGTGCTCCTTTTCACTCCTACTGCTCTTCTACCTCTTTCTGGTGTGACTGTTTACTCTATTCTACTTGAGTCTTCCTGCGTCTCCTCTACTTGCTCTCCTCCACTTTTCCTGCCACTCCACTGCTTTTCTGCCTCTTCCTCTTGATTCACCTGCTTAGTCAACTCTTGCTCTGACTCTTCTGCTTGCTTTATTCTCCTTCTCTTCCCCTGTTCCAATCTTCCATCCCCTCACTGTACTCCTTCACCCCCCCCCCTCGTCCAATCACTTGCGGTGGACGGTAGAGCGATGGTTTCGCTTCATGCAGGTCGGCGTTCAATCCCCGACCGTCCACAAGTGGTTGGGCACTGTTCCTTTCCCTTACCCGTCCCATTCCACATCCTAATCCTGATCCTTTCCTAGGGTAATATAGTCATAATGGCTTGGCGCTTTTCCCCTGATACTCCCCTCCACCTTCTCGCTAGCCACCCACTGCAGCTTCCCGCGTGATCTGTATCTCCCGCGGCGGGAGATAAGATCAGCGAGCGGGTTCATAACACCTTTCCGGGTGATAGAGATGCTCTGCCTGCTGGGTGGACGCGGGTGAGGCCCTTCCACCACCACAATCACCACCAGTAACACTGCTACCACCACCACCACCAGTAGCATCACCATCAGCAGCAACATCATTATCACCACCAGTAGCACCTGTACCACCATCACCACCACCATCACCACCACCACACCACCAGCTTCACGATCACCACCATCACCACCACCACACCACCAGCTTCACGATCACCACCATCACCACCACCACACCACCAGCTTCACGATCACCACCATCACCACCACACCACCACCACCACCACCAGCTGCACCATCACCACCACACCACCATCACCACCAACACCAACACATACACGTCACGTTAAATACACAAAACAACCCACGATCTAACTTAACCTATCCCATATCAGTGCTTAAAAGCAACTATAGCATCCGAATCTAACAATATATCAAATGTTAACCAATAGGAAACGAGCTTTGTCGATTCGTCTTATTTACGATCTGAACACCCCCGCCCCCCTCAATCCCCCCCCTTCCAATCCCACTACCCCCAATCACCCTACCAACACCACCATCACCAGGTAGATAAATGCGTCAAATCCGCTCTGTTGGGTCCAGTATACTGCGGATCTCCCCGCCAAAAAGGCGTTTGGGACCAATTGCATCATTAAGAGAGGTTGGTGGTGGGTATGAGAGCCGTCCAGAGGCCGGGTGGGGGGGCAGAGAGAGAGAGAGAGACCGCGGGTTCATTAGACCAAATCGTCTGAAACAAACGAATTGCCGTCATGATTCGTTAGGCAAAAGCCGAGGGTTGAAGCCAAGCAGGAAAAAATGATGATATATCAGTCGATGACAGTCTTAGATTCATTAGTATGAAGCTCGTTTAACACTGCGACTCATCAGAGATACAAGCCTCAAGACTGGGGGGAGGGGGGGGGGGGGAGGAAGAGGGGGGGTTGTTGGAAGGAAAGGGGGGGGGGGATGGTAGAAGCCCCTCGGGAGGAAAATATAGATCCATCCTGTGGAATACTTTGGATTCTCTGAGCCAAAATTGCACAGGATTTTCTTTTCTGCTCCTGTAGAGCAGAACGAATTATGGTGTGAAAATAATTGCCTGTCTGTCTGTTAAAACGATATTTATGTACTCTTTTTTTTCTCTTGCTTACAGGGTGTCTCTTATAAGTCTGGAGCCATGAGACGAAATGATGAACCCAGCTGGTCCTTGGTCAGAGACCGGGCCCCTCTCCAACTGATTCACAACAACTCTAAGGTAACTTTAAAAGTGTTATGGAGAATGGTGTCTTAGGTCAGGTAATTAGGTCGAAGGTCAAAGCAATTAGAAAGTAATTATACTTGGAAGGGGAAGGTAAGGCAAGGCAGCTATCAGCATGTCACTAAGCCAGTATGCCTATACAGGACTTGGAAGGGATATGAGGATAAGGAACTGAAATATAAGGACGGAATGAAAGAACTTTGGAACTTGGACCATAGGGGATCGAACGCCGACGCTGCAAGACGCATTACCGTCGGTTTTCACGTGACTCCCACATGTAACCTTCCATGTGATCGATCGGTTGATGAACATTAAGCCACCCAAGAGGTGGCACGGGCATGAATAGCCCGTCAACCAATTGTCACCGTCTTGGCACTCATCTTGGGATGTGATCTTAATGTGACTCCATACATAACCAATCATCAGGATGAGATCGTCCACGGGAGACATCTCCCGTCACGCAGGGTGCAGCCGTTCCTCCACAGATCTCCAGTATCATCTATTGATACTGGTAATGGCTCAAAAGGGCCACCACTTACGGGCTATTCTTGCCCGTGCCACCTTTTGGGTGACTTAATCTTCATCAATCAATCAATCTGAGATCGTCATATGACCCCACATTTAAGCATACCAGGAATAACAGATTTCCACATGACCCCAGATTTAAGCATCAATCGGAATGAAATCTCAAACGAGATGATCCCAGAGTTGGGCATCCAATGGAAGGATTATATTTGAAATAATATAACAGAGTGCGCAAAGGAGCTCAAATTTCCAGCATTTGATCACTAGGGTCCTTAACGTGTAAATATGATCCACATAAAGTATCTTCATTATTGTTCTTCAACTAACTTGCTTTTCCTAAAATAAATCTATTACAAAAATAAGTCGATTGCTTTAAATAGGAACAAAGTTGTTTTAAACCATTGCATTCAAATATACTCAAATGTCCAATATATTATTTATTTTGACAAAAGAACAAAATATGAATTAGCTGAAATAAAAGAACCATTTTGATTTCAATGTTTGAATTTGAATGTTAATTTTAATATTAAAGAGAACAACAGCTCGGTACCATATATATCTATACGCTCGTGATGCGAGGGTTCAAATCTATATTATTTTTTAATGGAAATAAGAACACAGGAAATGTACGCTTTATTGGAATAGTGATCTTCGGTCTCAGTAGGTGGGTTGGTTCCTATGCCAGTTTAGAGGTAAAGGTTGGGATGGGACGGGGGAGGAAAGAAGGAATGGTGCCCAACCACTTGTGGACGGTCGGGGATCGAACACCGACCTGCGTGAAGCGAGACCGTCGCTCTACCGTCCACCCTAAGTGGTTGGGCACTGAAGGAAGAAGTCAAGTGCCAGAATGTAAATAAAGGTGGAAACGAGAATAAAGAATAAATATCAAGATTCAAAGGAGAAGCGCGAAATTTAAGAGTAAATAATTTACGCGTTTAATTTTAGCGAATATTTCTTCCCACTGAGGAGCTGACTTTCTTCCCACTGAGGAGCTGACTTTCTTCCCACTGAGGAGCTGACTTTCTTCCCACTGAGGTGCAGACTTTCTTCCCACTGAGGAGCTGACTTTCTTCCCACTGAGGTGCAGACTTTCTTCCCACTGAGGTGCAGACTTTCTTCCCACTGAGGAGCAGACTTTCTTCCCACTGAGGAGCTGACTTTCTTCCCACTGAGGAGCTGACTTTCTTCCCACTGAGGAGCAGACTTTCTTCCCACTGAGGTGCAGACTTTCTTCCCACTGAGGTGCAGACTTTCTTCCCACTGAGGAGCTGACTTTCTTCCCACTGAGGAGCAGACTTTCTTCCCACTGAGGTGCAGACTTTCTTCCCACTGAGGTGCTGACTTTCTTCCCACTGAGGTGCAGACTTTCTTCCCACTGAGGTGCAGACTTTCTTCCCACTGAGGAGCTGACTTTCTTCCCACTGAGGTGCAGACTTTCTTCCCACTGAGGAGCTGACTTTCTTCCCACTGAGGTGCAGACTTTCTTCCCACTGAGGAGCTGACTTTCTTCCCACTGAGGTGCAGACTTTCTTCCCACTGAGGTGCAGACTTTCTCCCCACTGACGAGCAGACTTTCTTCCCACTGAGGTGCAGACTTTCTCCCCACTGAGGAGCTGACTTTCTCCCCACTGAGGAGCTGACTTTCTTCCCACTGAGGAGCTGACTTTCTCCCCACTGAGGAGCTGACTTTCTTCCCACTGAGGAGCTGACTTTCTTCCCACTGAGGAGCAGACTTCCTTCCCACTGAGGAGCTGACTTTCTTCCCACTGAGGAGCTGACTTTCTCCCCACTGAGGAGCTGACTTTCTTCCCACTGAGGAGCTGACTTTCTTCCCACTGAGGAGCAGACTTCCTTCCCACTGAGGAGCTGACTTTCTTCCCACTGAGGAGCTGATTTTCTTCCCACTGAGGAGCAGACTTTCTTCCCTCTGAGGTGCAGACTTCCTTCCCACTGAGGTGCAGACTTTCTTCCCACAGACGAGCAGATTTTCTTCCCACTGAGGTGCAGACTTTCTTCCCACTGACGAGCAGACTTTCTTCCCACTGACGAGCAGACTTTCTTCCCACTGACGAGCAGACTTTCTTCCCACTGACGAGCAGACTTTCTTCCCACTGACGAGCAGACTTTCTTCCCACTGACGAGCAGACTTTGTCCAGTGAGAAGAGGTAAACTTATCGGCGAATGAACGGACTAATTTCCCCACTCCCTAGTTTAGAGAAGCGTAAACCTTCCAATGACGGGAGAGGTAAACCTGCCCAGTGTGAGGAGAGATATTCACCTGCCCAGTGTGAGGAGAGAGATTAAGCTGCCCGGTGTGAGGAGAGAGATTAACCTGCCCAGTGTGAGGAGAAAGATTAACCTGCCCAGTGTGAGGAGAAAGATTAACCTGCCCAGTGTGAGGAGAGGTAAACCTGCCCAGTGTGAGGAGAAAGATTAACCTGCCCAGTGTGAGGAGAGGTAAACCTGCCCAGTGTGAGGAGAAAGATTAACCTGCCCAGTGTGAGGAGAGGTAAACCTGCCCAGTGTGAGGAGAAAGATTAACCTGCCCAGTGTGAGGAGAGGTAAACCTGCCCAGTGTGAGGAGAAAGATTAACCTGCCCAGTGTGAGGAGAGGTAAACCTGCCCAGTGTGAGGAGAAAGATTAACCTGCCCAGTGTGAGGAGAGATATTAACCTGCTTAGTGTGAGGGAGAGATAGACCTCCTACCCAGCGAAGGAAGCTAAAACCCGTTTCAGATTACGATGTAACTCGTTAAACTAGGACCAATTAAGCAGGGGGGATATTTAAACAGTAACTACCTAATTGAACGGTAGTTAACTATTAATTATTGCAAGACTGCTAACAAGAGACTTGCGTTAAAAACTGATGAAAAATGGAAGTTGTTAACGAGGACTTGTCTTAATTAAGGCTACTTTTGTGATGCTCCAATGAAGTGTGACTTGTACATTTGGATTTAGAATATATATATATATATATATATATATATATATATATATATATATATATATATATATATATATATATATATATATATGCGAACAAGCCTGAATGGTCCCCAGGACATATGCAACTGAAAACTCACACCCCAGAAGTGACTCGAACCCATACTCCCAGAAGCAACGCATCTGGTATGTACAAGACGCCTTAATCCACTTGACCATCACGACCGGACAAAATGAGGTGATAGCCGAGGCTATTTGAACCACCCCACTGCCGGCACTCGGATAGTTATCTTGGGCATAGCATTTTACCATAGCATCATAGGGCATAGCATCTTGAGGTGATTTGGTAAAATGCTATGCCCAAGATAACTATCCGAGTGCCGGCAGTGGGGTGGTTCAAATAGCCTCGGCTATCACCTCATTTTGTCCGGTCGTGATGGTCAAGTGGATTAAGGCGTCTTGTACATACCAGATGCGTTGCTTCTGGGAGTATGGGTTCGAGTCACTTCTGGGGTGTGAGTTTTCAGTTATATATATATATATATATATATATATATATATATATATATATATATATATATATATATATATATATATATATATTATATATATATATATATATATATATATATATATATATATATATATATATATCTATATATATATATATATTGTATGGGATTTGTGAGGAAAGAGGATAAGGACTGAGGATGGAATAGAGGAGAGGAATTGTGTCCAACTACTTCGGCTGGACGGCAGAGCGACGGTCTCGCTTCTAACATGTCGGCGTTCAATCCCCGACCGTCCACAATTAAGTGATTGAGCACCATTCCATCCCTTTCCCTCAGTCCCCATACCATCCTGAGTCCTTATTCTCTTCCCTTCCAAGGGCTATTGAGTCATCTAATGTCTTAGTGCTTTCTTCTGATAATTACCTTGCACTATCGGAGCCTCGAACCCCGGTCCATGGGAGAGTGAAGACAGGAGTAATTTATATGACCAGTACATACTGTGGTCCCAATATTCAATTGACCAGTACATACTGTGGTCCCAATATTCAATTGACCAGTACATACTGTGGTCCCAATACTGTGGTCCCAATACTGTGGTCCCAATACTGTGGTCCCAATACTGTGGTCCCAAGATCACCCAATACTGTGGCGGGGGGGGGGGGAATACTTATATGTGGGGTATATATATTTCCCCACATATAGGCAATTAATAAATGGATAATAATTTAGCTTAATCATATCTGGCTGATGATGGGTTCGAAATGGGTTTCCAGGGTTCGAAGTGGGGTTACAGAGTTCGAAATGGAGTTTCCAGGGTTCGAAGTGGGGTTTCCAGGTTTCGAAGTAGGGGTTTCCAGGGTTCGAAGTAGGGTTTCCAGGGTTCGAAGTAGGGTTTCCAAGGTTCGCAGTGGGTCTACAGGGTTCGAAATGGGTTTACAGAGTACGAAATGGGGTTTCCAGGATTCGAAGTGGGGTTTCCAGGGTTCGAAGTGGGTTTCCAGGGTTCGAAGTGGGTTTGCAGAGTTCGAAATGGGGTTTCCAGGGTTCGAAGTGGGGTTTCCAGTTTTCGAAGTAGGGTTTCCGGGGTTCGAAGTAGGGTTTCCAGGGTTCGAAGTGGGGTTTCCGGGGTTTCGAAGTAGGGGTTTCCAGGGTTCGAAGTGGGGTTTCCAGGGTTCGAAGTGGGGTTTCCAGGGTTCGAAGTAGGGTTTCCGGGGATTGAAGTAGGGTTTCCAGGGTTCGAAGTGGGGTTTCCAGGGTTCGAAGTGGGGTTTCCAGTTTTCGAAAGGGGGGTCTTGAAAGGTCACATATCCAGGGTTTGTATTCACCCCAGTAGCTTCCGATAAGTGAAGTCCAGACCTTTTGGCTTTGACGATTTCAACCCATCTGTTTACCTTTGTGTTTTCAGTGAGGTGGTAATAGGTAATTGGCCAATCGCTGACCATGGCAATAGCCACTATATTGTGTATAGTGGAACTATACAGTACAAGTACTGTAACAAGTACTGTATTGTGTGAGTACTGTGGAACATTAACCCATTCACGAGGAATACAATATAATGTATTCTATGAGAATATATTTACCGTTACATATATATATGTGTGTATCACTCTTATGTGTAAAGTGTGTGTTTGTATAGTATCCCGTCTCCTTCGCTTACCACTCTTCATTTTCTCTTTGTTCTTTCTGTGCATCATCTACTTAATTATAACCATTTTCTTTATCATATTTTTTTTTATTTTTTTGATCCACATTCACGATTTTTCTTCCTTCCATTAATCTTCTTACTCGTTCGTTTCCTCCTACTCTGTTTTCTCCTCCTCCCCCTTCCTCCTTCTCCCCTTCCTTCTCCTCCTCCTCCTCCTCCTTATCCTCCTCCTCCCTCTCCATCTCCCTCTACCTCATACGTCTTGAAAAAGAACGGGACATGGAAAAACCTGAAATCGTGTCTATCAAGATGAGCGTAAGAAGGAATTACAAGGGAAACAAGATCATCTCAGCGCCTCGCCGAGGAGCGCATCTCAGGGGCATCAAGATACCTGCTCAAGCAACTTAGCGCTGCTCAGGGGTTCAAGATATCTGCTCAAGCAACTTAGCGCTGCTCAGGGGTTCAAGATATCTGCTCAAGCAACTTAGTGCTGCTCAGAGGGTTCAAGATATCTGCTCAAGCACCTTAGCGTTGCTTAAGGGTTCAAGATACCTGCTCAAATAACTTAGCGTTGCTCAGGGGTTCAAGATACCTGCTCAAGCAACTTAGCACTGCTCAGGGGTTCAAGATATCTGCTCAAGCAACTTAGCGCTGCTCAGGGGTTCAAGATACCTGCTCAAGCAACTTAGCGCTGCTCAGAGGGTTCAAGATATCTGCTCAAGCAACTTAGCGCTGCTCAGGGGTTCAAGATATCTGCTCAAGCAACTTAGCGTTGCTCAGGGGTTCAAGATATCTGCTCAAGCAACTTAGCGTTGCTCAGGGGTTCAAGATACCTGCTCAAGCAACATAGCAGTAATCAACATAGCATAGCAGGGCCTGGAAGCAATGAACAGGAAGCCAAGTTCTAAAGAGTTGGGTAGTGTAGTGTAGTGTAGTGTAGTGAAGAGGCGGGAGATGTGGACGTAGCGAGGAATCCTGTGGAACGTCTCACCAATTACAGTGATGTTCATCTCACCAGCCTCAGTGATGTTCAGGGTTGGCATTGTTGTTCATGGCTGGCACTCATGTTCCAGGTTGGCACTGCTGACAGCTATAATGATGAAAGAACGTGGCTTATTAAAGGGAAATTGCAAGAGCAAGCAAGAGAGTTAATCAAATTGAAACATAAAAAAGGTCACAATAACGTGGCAGAAATATGTTGACCAAACCACACACACTAGAAAGTGAAGGGGCGACGACGTTTCGGTCCGTCCTGGATTATTCTCAAGTCGATTGTGTCGACTTGAGAATGGTCGACTTCACACAATCGACTTGAGAATGGTCCAGGACGGACCGAAACGTCGTCGTCCCTTCACTTTCTAGTGTGTGTGGTTTGGTCAACATAATAAAAGTATTATTCATCATTTGCTGATGCAAAAAAATATATAAACACATGCAAAATAAATACAGTAACGATGGTTTGACATTACAAACTCACAGGTGTTCAAAGTCAATCAAATTCACAATTTACATTCGAAAACAAAAAACAAACATTCCATACCCACACACAGGTGCTAAAAGTCAATCACGATCAGAATTTAGATCCGTAAACCAAAAAAAAACAGCATTTGCATACATACCTACACAGAGACAAGTCAGGCGCATTTCAATTAAAAAAGCAACAAAAAGCTTTTGGATAATCTTGATTAATTCGTGAGCGGAGTATCAGGCACTCAGATGGCCAGCGTGCCTCACGATGTTCAGTGCCAATGAACACGACGTTCAGTGCCAGTGAACACGAAGCACAGTGCCAGTGAGACTGGCACTTAAAGCCACGTAGAGTTGTCAAGCTGGAGCGAGTAGGAAGGGCCAATTGACAGACCCGTTCCCATGGATTTACCGAACGTCATATCTGCAGTGGTTTTGCCTTCCCAAGAGCGTACGAATCTTGGAAACGCAATCCAGTGTTACACCTCAGCACCAGAATTGTGACGCTGCGGTGTTCTAAAGCGTCAAAATCACGAGGATAGAAGAAGTTGAAACCAAACCTAAGCAGGGAGAAAGATGAGCGGGAACAAGCTGATCATTTTGAAGGAATTAGAGGAAAGGGAAGGCAATTTGAACCCAAGATGAATGGAAAGGGGCTAGAAACAGAGAGAGAGAGAGAGAGAGAGAGAGAGAGAGAGAGAGAGAGAGAGAGAGAGAGAGAGAGAGAGAGAGAGAGAGAGAGAGAGAGAGAGAGAGAGAGAGAGAGAGAGAGAGAGAGAGAGAGAGAGAGAGAGAGAGAGAGAGAGAGAGAGAGAGAGAGAGAGAGAGAGACAGACAGACAGACAGACAGACAGACAGACAGACAGACAGACAGACAGACAGACAGACAGACAGACAGACAGACAGACAGACAGACAGACAGAAGGAGGGCAGAAAGAGAGGGGGCTGAACCAGAAAAATGTTGCTACAGGCAGTCCACTAAGAAGAGGCACTGTGCCTTATCACGATGTGTGTGAGTGATGGACAGACATTTATGCATTTGATTTAGACTGTCAAATTCTATACAACTGTCACCATTATCGATGCGTGATATTCTGAATTTCTCAATGTATCGAGTGAGTTTTCATGCACATTCTCTCTAACAAAAATTTAAGTATGTGAAAATCATTGAATTTTGTGATTCTGTGTTGAATCGAATTCGAATTCGATGAATTCGAATCTCATCGAATTCTGTGTTGCTCACAACAATTTGGCGGATTCGTTCAAATTCGTGGTGCAAGAGTTGCCAAGAAGAGCATGTAAGTATTGCACGACCTACATATGCAGTGATGACGCTTCTTTTATCCCTGTCAGTACATTCACTCTCACCGTTCATACATTTTCCTGCATCAGTTGGTTTACGGTACACATCAGTGATGAACCTGCCCGAGTTACTGTCAACGAGAACATCGAGGAATGGAATCCTGCCTCCTTCACTTTTCTTTCTTGGCAGCTCTTGCACCAGGAACTTGAAGGAATCCGCCAAATTGTTGAGAACAACGATTACAGCAATACAGAATTCGATGAACTCGTCAGTAAGAACCTAGGCCGCCATCTGACTGAAGATAATCAGGCTTCCAGGAGTGGAAAATCGGCCCCCCCCCCAAGAGTCCCATTGTAGTGTATTATAAAAATACATTCACTTAGGCATACAAGAAGGATGAGAAGATGATACGAGACACAGTTGACAGGAATTGCAAACCTTGCAGTGAAAACGCAAGCATTCGCTTCGAAATATATATGCTACATTGGACACACGATGAATACATTAAGTTGATATCTTACACTTCATTTAAGAGACGGAGGTATTGAGCAACTCAACACCACAACACCATGATGAATTGCCAAGGCATAGTGAAAGATACGACAATAATCACACCAAGGTTCGTTAACAGCATCCACATGTCCAATTACGAAACCTGTATATCTTTCTTCGACCATGACAGTTTAGTTCGTATTAATTAAAACGATTCATACAAGCTTCTGAAAACTTCACAACCCAAGGTATATATTATTGTTGAAGACAACCTCGTAGTGCTTTGGAAGTCATACTGTTTAATAAATACAAAGTCACCATGATTAAGGAAAGATGTATAGGTTTCGTAAGTGGACACTTAAGAAAATTGATGAATACTAGCTTTAAGTGTTTATCATATCTGTAAATAATGAGAATAATTTCATCATTATTTAATGACGTTATTATCGCGGACTTTTCAGCGCTCTCTCTCCCTCTCTCCCTCTCCCTCTCTCCCTCTCTCCCTCTCTCCCTCTCTCCCTCTCTCTCCAAAGGCGTTGCATTGTTCTACCAGCGCCTTGTGAGGCTACGGAAAAACTGGCTCAGCTGAATATCCCACAACAACGCCCTTCATTCACAAGCACAAAATATCACGACAGGTCGAGTCAGATACGTCCACAGCTCAGGAAAAACCTGTTTATCTGCTCCTTTTAATAATTTCCCGGCAAATTGCTACATCGTCGTAACATATTATTTCTGTCCGTGTGACCCAGATGCGAGACGGCACATTTCTGTCACCCAAATGTAGAACAGAAACGTAGGGGAATATCACCCATACGAGATGGAAAGATAAGATAGAATTACTTAAAAGTGAGGAAAGGAACAGGAGAGGCTTACCCACGTCTTTTAAGAAACATGACTAATGGTATGTCATTGGCTACGAGCTTGTAAGAAGAATTAACGAAGGTACTGAAAAACTGAACTAAATATATGCTTAAAAATATAAATATTGGATTTTTTTAAAGGGCTACTTGCCTTAGCCTATTTGATGTCTTGACTAGCGTGCATGAACCTATTTGATGTGACTATAGCGTTATCTTGAGATGATTTCAGGGCTTTAGTGTCCCCGCGGCCCGGTCCTCGACCAGGCCTCCACCCCCCAGAAGCAGCCCGTGACAGCTGACTAATACCCAGGTACCTATTTTACTGCTAGGTAACAGGGGCATAGGGTGAAAGAAACTCTGCCCATTGTTTCTCGCCGGCGCCCGAGATCGAACCCGGGACCACAGGATCACAAGTCCAGTGTGCTGTCCGCTCGGCCGACCGGCTCAGCGTGCCTGAGCCTATTTGTTGCCTATTGACTAGTCTGGGGCGAATCTATCACAGAGGACTTAATTGCTCTGGTAGTTCTTGATATACCATATAGGCTGACCGGTACATAAATGCCTTCGTTTCCTGTAGGTCAGAGTTCGATCCCCGATGGTCCAGGTGCCTAGGGACACCGTTTCTTCTCTCTATCTTATCCCAGCCCCTCCTAGTCCTCATGTCCATTCCAGATGCTATACAGTCATACTGGCTGAGTGCTTTCTCCCCTGCTGACGCCTATATATCAATCTCAGCTCCTGGCTGCTCCGCCGCCTCCAAAGATGCTGAAGGGCAGACAAAAATCATTTTCTAAACCACTATGACCGACGACCTTGCAGCAAAATTGTACAGGTTGATTTGCATACTGGAAAGGGGCGTCCACCTTCTTCCCTTGATAACTCGTATACTAATCAAATCATCTTCTGTGAAATATGATACATGTTTTAAACACTCGTAGTGGGATAAAATTAAACGTTTTTGACGAGTAAGAACATCGTAAAATAAGACCCAAAAAAATAAAACACGGATGGGTACTCATTTGCTTAATGCTTCTCGACGCCTTTTTCTGCGGCGATTAACTCCTTTCATTGGTCTGCTAGCGTGAAAGGATCTTAGAATTTGTATTCTATTTTTAAGATGTTGGAGAAGACACGCTAAGGGAGGTGGTGAAGAGATGTATGTATGTCAAGATTAGTTTCTGAGGGTGTATTGATTTGACAATGATTAATCTTACATGGTGAATTGAATTGACAGAATGATTAATCTTACAGGATGTATTCATGAATCAGAATGATTAATCTTACAGGATGTATTCATGAATCAGAATGATTAATCTTACAGGATGTATTCAGGAATCAGAATGATTAATCTTACAGGATGTATTCAGGAATCAGAATGATTAATCTTACAGGATGTATTCAGGAATCAGAATGATTAATCTTACAGGATGTATTCAGGAATCAGAATGATTAATCTTACAGGATGTATTCATGAATCAGAATGATTAATCTTACAGGATGTGTTGATTGGACAATGACTAATCTTATAGGATGGATTGATTAGATAGAATGATTAATTTTACTTAATGTATTGATTAGACTGAGTGATTGGTCTATCAAGATGTTCTGATTATACAGAATGATTGATCTTACAGGAGATACTGATTAGACAGAATGAATAATCTTTCAGGATGCAGTGATTACTCGGAATGATTGGAGATGACTGTGTAATCAATCAAGGGTTTTACCAGTAAACAGAATCCGGTTTATTCATCTGGGAACTGTGTACACACACACCGCTTAAACAGTTGGTGTTTGGATTATCTTAATCCACATACCTGGTATATGTGTATGTGTGGATATAATGTGATCCACACAACTTGTGCGTTGAGCATTACGATCCACATAGCTGGAATATGTGTGGGAGTAACATGATCCACCGAGCTGGTACGTGAATGGCGAATCCATACAGCAGGTGTATGGGTGGATCTTAATCCGTGCACCTGCGGTGTCAGAGTCAAAATTAAATCCTTCTCTACACCTGGAAGATGTAGAAAGAAAGGAATCTAATCAACACAATTGGGTTTTGGTGATACAAAAAAAAAAATGACTGAAACCTAACTGGCTCGGAGAGAGACGACTGGCAGGAATCCAGTGTAGTGAGATGTTTAAAAATGAGAAATTATCTTGAGGAAACAGGTTAAGAAGGTGTCAAGAATAGTATTAAGCAAGAAGTTACTTACAGAAGCAGACTAAGAAGATGTTAGGAATGGAATTAAACAAGAAGTTACTTACAGAAGCGGATTAAGAAGGTGTAATGATAAGTTAAGAACAGGAAGCTACCTTAACGACCGTACTAAGACGGTGTAACGAGGAACTAAGAATAGGCTACAGGAGAGCAAGGTTCAACTTAGTCGGTTAACGACTGAACTTCGATCGATTCGAAATCGATTTCCTGTCCAGGTTCGATTCCCGCGACTGGACAGAAATGTTTGAATATATTTCTCGTTTCACCTGATGCCTCTATTCACCTAGCAGTACCTAGGCACCCCCTCTGGAGTTAGAAAGCTGTTGTGGGTTGCATATTGAGACAGACGATGACTTAGAGGGCCGCCAAAGGGAGACCCCGATATCAGGCTTCCTGTCCCAGGCAATAGGATACCGTATTTAGTTTATAAGTTACTGTTTAAAGGAGAGAGTGTGCAAATGTGTACAGTGAGTGCGCAGGCGCAGAACGTGTCCTGAGAGTCATAACGAAAATACAACATTTATTGTCACTGTGTATTACAAATGTCATTGTTACACTAAACAAAATTTTATCAACCAAGAGTGGAAGAAAATTATGAATGTTTTTTTTTCCATAATTAGTCAAGGTAAACAAAAAATAGTGTGTAGTCATTATTTTTTTTGCTAAGTTCTTTTGTCGTTATGGGGAAAGTATAGCTTAGTATATAGCTCTATGATTAATATATTTGTTTCATAGAGATTCAGTTACATTTCTGTCTGTCCAAAGATGGCGGCCAGACGCCTGCGGATAGCTTCACAAAAATTTTGAATTGATGAATAGGCGAGGGACACCCAAAAGACTAGACGAGGTAGGCCTAAGTTAAATGCTTCAAGAAATATCAGCAATTATAGATTAACCCCCTCCCCCCCCCCCCGCTCCCCCCTCCCCCCCCCGCTCCCCCCCCCCCCCCCCCCCCCCCCCGCTCCCCCTTTCCACTAAGCCGATTTTTCATTGAGTCAAGTGTGCTCACCTAGTTGTGCTTGCGGGGGAGTTGAGCTTCAGAGCTCCGGTCCCGCCTCTCAACTGTGTGAAATATATATACGGTGTGATTCTCGTGGAGTTTTTAAATGATCATAATAATGTATTTTCTGAGGAGCCCGGCCGCCGGAAACGATTGTGTCTTTTGTAACTGTGTGGTCGATGGTACTAATGTGTTGTAATGGAGCGGCAATAAGTCACTTTTCGTACTATTTTTTGTAAACTCAGAAAAAATATAGCTAAAAGTAAACTCAATATTCCTAGGGCTATTAATGCATATATATAAGCTTCTTTGACCCATGAGGCTTCTTTGAGCTTGGAGCTTCTTTATGGGTTAAGCTTCTTTGATTTTCGAGGTTTCTTTTGAACTACAAGAATTCTTAGGGATCATAGCTTTTTTAAGTTCGAAGAGCTATTGAATTCAGAGGTGGGAGTGCTTTTATGAGCTTGGTGACTTCATTGAATTCATTCGCTTTTTCTGAGCAAAAAGGCTTTTTTGATTTTGAAAGCTTCTTTGATCCCTGAGGTTTCTTTGCGTTCAGAAGTTTCTTTGACTTTGGAGACATCTTTAAAGTCAAAAGCTTCTCTATGCTCGGAGACTTTTTTGAGCTCAGAGACTTCTTTGAACTTAGAGGATTTTTGAGCGTAGAGATTTATTTAACCCAAGGGACATTTTATTTGTATTTTATTTTTTTTAGTAGAAAACAACTACGTGAAGAAATTGTAGGACCGTGGAATAAGATGGAACTCGTGTCCTTGGATTCCATATGCACTAAGACGAAGCTTACTCGCATTGCACTATGTTGCAGTCTCTTGTATTGCATTGCATTGTATTGCATCAGCCATTACATACAGCTTTTAGCCTTCTTGATTATTATTATGAATTAGGGTTACTTTTAGATAATCAACTCATTATCGCAAACTCATCAACGTCTCAACCTTGTGGCATATTATGAGGGGATTAGCTCCATTATTTGTATATATGATTTTTAATCTCAAGTTTTTTTTGGGGGGTCATTAATTTAACGATTTCTCGACAGGTAAAGATTGTAACCAGCTCTCGGAGCCTCATGTATTCATCAGATGAATCGCTTATAAGGTGAGTTTACCCATCAGGTGAGTTACTTACTCATGTCTTCTTGTCAAACGACGTCAGTTAAGGATTCGTGGCCACGAAAAAGTATTGCAATTTACAGTGATGGGAATTTAGTAAAAGCATTGTGCAAAAAAAATGATTTAGTCATCTCTGGCGAATGTTGGTAAAGTGAATTAACTGCACGAGAGAATTAAAGGACTTTGACCTCTAGCTGTGGTCAAAGTATGTAAAGTAACTTAGTGCTGGAAAAGCATGGCTTTAATCAGCTAGTTGTAACGAAAGTTTGCAACGTGAACGAAAGTATGATTTTAAGTAACTTTAACGACAGTATATAAAGTTGAATTAGGTTATGTTGTATTAACCTCAGATTTAGTCGTTAATTATTTTTTAGTCGTTAATCGTTAGTCGTTACTAATCGTTACTAGTCGTTAATCGTTAGTCGTTAATCTTTATTAATTTTGTACTTGGCGTCTCTTCCGTCTCCCCGTCCTCTCACCCAATACGATGGAATTTTGACAGAATTTGATTCCAGAATTTGACAGAATTTTGACAATCAAATTGCCACGTATTAGTACACATTAATACACCGTAATATTGACGGTTTCTACCCATTGACCTCGATAGGTTAGGTGGGTTGCTTGGGTTCGTACGCTTCTGGTTAGGCAAAACAGTTGCTTTTTTAACGCAGTGATGAATCAAGAGAACTGACTGAATATTGCCACCCAGCATCCTAAAGTTATAGTACTTATTGGTACTATAGGATTGTATTGCACTGCATTGTGCATTGCACTGAATACACCGTGAGTCAAGCGTACAAAAATGGGCTGTTGCAACCGATAAAGTTTACATATTGTATTGTTAATTATGTAGAAGGCACCGACAAACAAAATCTTAGGCCTAATGTTGCACACGTACATGCTCGTCATTAGGCCTAAAAAAAGCCTATATTAAGCCTAGGACTCCTCGTACAGGTTACGTTCTTCAGTTTCAGGTCCATTGTCTTACTCTGCAATTTCAGTCAATTCAGTAATATAAATCATTTGTATTTTTTGTTTTTAATACCTACCACAAATTATTATTTTTATTTTCTTTTTTTTGGGTGGTCCAACAGTCCAGTTTTGGGCGTTAGAGTTTGTATAAGTAATATATGTTCCTATAAGTTTCTATAACTTTCTATAAGTAGAGTGTCATTTTTGGAGGATGGACCGAAGTAGGGATAATGTTGACGGTAAGAAAGCATGTGAGGTACGGGGAAGAAAGTGTGTGATACAGGGAAGAAAGTGTGTGATACAGGGAAGAAAGTATGTGGTACAGGGAAGAAAGTGTGTGTTACAGGAAAGAAAGTATGTGGTACAGGGAAGAAAGTGTGTGGTACAGGGAAGAAAGTGTGTGGTACAGGGAAGAAAGTGTGTGGTACAGGGAAGAAAGTGTGTGGTATAGAGAACAAAGCGTGAGATACAGGGAACAAACTGCAAATTAAAAGGAAAGGACTAATATAAGAAACAACGGAGTAAAGAAGGAAACAATGTCCAACAAGGAACAAAAAAGAGATCAAAGTAGAACACGACAAATAAATAAATACTGATCCGAGGCAAGAAACTAGAGAACCGAAAGAGACGAAGAGAAAGTAGAGGAGGCGGAGAGTAAGCAGAGCAGATTGAGAGAGAGAGAGAGAGAGAGAGGGGAGAGAGAGAGAGAGAGAGAGAGAGAGAGAGAGAGAGAGAGAGAGAGAGAGAGAGAGAGAGAGAGAGAGAGAGAGAGAGAGAGAGAGAGAGAGAGAGAGAGAGAGAGAGAGAGAGAGAGAGAGAGAGAGAGAGAGAGAGAGAGGGGGGGGGGACGAGGATGAAAGAAAAGGACACACAAAGTGGAACCAAGAAAACTGAGCGAGTCATTATGTGTATCACTCCTAATCAAACACACCACCTTGCTCCTAACCAAGCACCAGACACGCCACCTTGCTCCTAACCAAGCACCAGACACGCCACCTTGCTCCTAACCAAGCACCAGACACGCCACCTTGCTCCTAACCAAGCACCAGACACGCCACCTTGCCCCTAACCAAGCACCAAACACGCCACCTTGCCCCTAACCAAGCACCAAACACGCCACCTTGCTCCTAACCAAACACCAAACACACCACCTTGCCCCTAACCAAGCACCAGACACGCCACCTTGCCCCTAACCAAGCACCAAACACGCCACCTTGCCCCTAACCAAGCACCAAACACGCCACCTTGCTCCTAACCAAGCACCAAACACGCCACCTTGCCCCTAACCAAGCACCAAACACGCCACCTTGCTCCTAACCAAACACCAAACACGCCACCTTGCTCCTAACCAAGCACCAGACACGCCACCTTGCTCCTAACCAAACACCAGACACGCCACCTTGCCCCTAACCAAACACCAGACACGCCACCTTGCCCCTAACCAAACACCAGACACGCCACCTTGCCCCTAACCAAACACCAGACACGCCACCTTGCCCCTAACCAAGCACCAAACACACCACCTTGCCCCTAACTAAGCACCAAACACGCCCCCTTGCCCCTAACTAAGCACCAAACACACTACCTTGCTCCTAACCAAGCACCAAACACGCCACCTTGCCCCTAACCAAGCACCAAACACGCCACCTTGCTCCTAACCAAACACCAAACACGCCACCTTGCTCCTAACCAAGCACCAGACACGCCACCTTGCTCCTAACCAAACACCAGACACGCCACCTTGCCCCTAACCAAACACCAGACACGCCACCTTGCCCCTAACCAAACACCAAACACACCACCTTCACCCCTAACCAAACACCAAACGCACCACCTTGCCCCTAACCAAACACCAAACGCACCACCTTCACCCCTAACCAAACACCAAACGCACCACCTTCACACCCCTAACCAAACACCAAACGCACCACCTTCCCCACTAACCAAACACCAAACGCACCACCTTCACCCCTAACCAAACACCAAACGCACCACCTTCACCCCTAACCAAACACCAAACGCACCACCTTCACCCCTAACCAAACACCAAACGCACCACCTTCACCCCTAACCAAACACCAAACGCACCACCTTCACCCCTAACCAAACACCAAACGCACCACCTTCACCCCTAACCAAACACCAAACGCACCACCTTCACCCCTAACCAAACACCAAACGCACCACCTTCACCCCTAACCAAACACCAAACGCACCACCTTGCCCCCCTAACCAAACACCAAACGCACCACCTTCACCCCTAACCAAACACCAAACGCACCACCTTCCCCACTAACCAAACACCAAACACACCACCACCTTCACACGCCCTATGATAATGGGCCTAAAGTAGTCGCTTCTACTAACAAAACAGCAGCCCGTTTTCTCTATTGCAGCTGTTCTACCTAAGCAGAAAAGCACGAGCCCCAGCAACCCACCTAACCCCAACCAGCCAAATATATCAAAAACGTCAGTATTATTACATTTGCTGGAATCTGACTCCGTCGATTCCGAGAAGTTATAATGGTGAGAAAAGTTGGTTAAAGCATTGAACCTTGACTAACCCCAGGATGGTGTGAGAACACAGCCGGTTAAAAAAGGTCACCACAGGATGACCTACGTCTCTCACAAACTGCTTCCTGTCAATACAACTGTAATTGTATAATTCTATACGGTTTTGATTCATCACCAGCTGGGATACAAGGTGATTACACTTGATGTATCCTATACTTCAGGAGACATGTGTGTTCTCGTGTTTGTGTATTTCGTCAAAATACAGTCATTAAATGTATTTTTGTCATTAGGATACAGGATTTACGGTTATACCTAGTGGTTTACTGATGTACCACTAGGTATAAGCGTAATTTAGGGATAAAGTAAACTATCGGTGTATACTCAAAGTATACACCGTATATATATATATATATATATATATATATATATATATATATATATATATATATATATATATATATATATATATATATATATATATATATATATATATATATATATATATGTCGTACCTAGTAGCCAGAACGCACTTCTCAGCCTACTATGCAAGACCCGATTTGCCTAATAAGCCAAGTTTTCATGAATTAATTGTTTTTCGACTACCTAACCTACCTAACCTAACCTAATCTAACTTTTTCGACTACCTAACCAAACCTAACCTATAAAGATAGGTTAGGTTAGGTAGGATTGGTTAGGTTCGGTCATATATCTACGTTAATTTTAACTCCAATAAAAAATTTTTACCTCATACATAATGAAATGGGCAGCTTTATCATTTCATAAGAAAAAAATTAGAGAAAATACATTAATTCAGGAAAACTTGGCTTATTAGGCAAATCGGGCCTTGCATAGTAGGCCAAAAAGCGCGTTCTGGCTCCTAGGTACGACATATATATATATATATATATATATATATATATATATATATATATATATATATATATATATATATATATATATATATATATATATATGTCGTACCTAATAGCCAGAACGCACTTCTCAGCCTACTATTCAAGGCCCGATTTGCCTAATAAGCCAAGTTTTCATGAATTAATGTTTTTTCGTCTACCTAACCTACCTAACCTAACCTAACCTAGCTTTTTTTTGGCTACCTAACCTAACCTTACCTATAAATTTAGGTTAGGTTAGGTTAGGTAGGGTTGGTTAGGTTCGGTCATATATCTACGTTAATTTTAACTCCAATAAAAAAAATTGACCTCATACATAGAGAAAAGGGTTGCTTTATCATTTCATAAGAAAAAAAATATAGTAAATATATTATTTCAGGAAAACTTGGCTTATTAGGCAAATCGGGCCTTGAATAGTAGGCTGAGAAGTGAGTTCTGGCTACTAGGTACGACATATATATATATATATATATATATATATATATATATATATATATATATATGTCGTACCTAGTAGCCAGAACTCACTTCTCAGCCTACTATTCAAGGCCCGATTTGCCTAATAAGCCAAGTTTTCCTGAAATAATATATTTACTATATTTTTTTTCTTATGAAATGATAAAGCAACCCTTTTCTCTATGTATGAGGTCAATTTTTTTTTATTGGAGTTAAAATTAACGTAGATATATGACCGAACCTAACCAACCCTACCTAACCTAACCTATATTTATAGGTAAGGTTAGGTTAGGTAGCCAAAAAAAGCTAGGTTAGGTTAGGTTAGGTAGGTTAGGTAGACGAAAAAACATTAATTCATGAAAACTTGGCTTATTAGGCAAATCGGGCGTTGAATAGTAGGCTGAGAAGTGCGTTCTGGCTATTAGGTACGACATATATATATATATATATATATGCAAACAAGCCTGAATGGTCCCCAGGACTATATACAACTGAAAACTCACACCCCAGAAGTGACTCGAACCCATACTCCCACAACTGGTATGTACAGGGACGCCTTAATCCGCTTGACCATCACGACCGGACATAAGGAAGTGATAGCCGAGGCTATATGAACCACTTCCCCGCCGGCACTCGGATGGTAATCTTGGGCATAGCATTTTATCAAATCACCTCATTCTTTGGGGCACACGTGAGGAACACAAATGCAAACAAGCCTGAATGGTCCCCAGGACTATATACAACTGAAAACTCACACCCCAGAAGTGACTCGAACCCATACTCCCACAACTGGTATGTACAGGGACGCCTTAATCCGCTTGACCATCACGACCGGACATAAGGAAGTGATAGCCGAGGCTATATGAACCACTTCCCCGCCGGCACTCGGATGGTAATCTTGGGCATAGCATTTTATCAAATCACCTCATTCTTTGGGGCACACGTGAGGAACACAAATGCAAACAAGCCTGAATGGTCCCCAGGACTATATACAACTGAAAACTCACACCCCAGAAGTGACTCGAACCCATACTCCCACAACTGGTATGTACAGGGACGCCTTAATCCGCTTGACCATCACGACCGGACATAAGGAAGTGATAGCCGAGGCTATATGAACCACTTCCCCGCCGGCACTCGGATGGTAATCTTGGGCATAGCATTTTATCAAATCACCTCATTCTTTGGGGCACACGTGAGGAACACAAATGCAAACAAGCCTGAATGGTCCCCAGGACTATATACAACTGAAAACTCACACCCCAGAAGTGACTCGAACCCATACTCCCACAACTGGTATGTACAGGGACGCCTTAATCCGCTTGACCATCACGACCGGACATAAGGAAGTGATAGCCGAGGCTATATGAACCACTTCCCCGCCGGCACTCGGATGGTAATCTTGGGCATAGCATTTTATCAAATCACCTCATTCTTTGGGGCACACGTGAGGAACACAAATGCAAACAAGCCTGAATGGTCCCCAGGACTATATACAACTGAAAACTCACACCCCAGAAGTGACTCGAACCCAACCCATCCGGTCGTGATGGTCAAGCGGATTAAGGCGTCCCTGTACATACCAGTTGTGGGAGTATGGGTTCGAGTCACTTCTGGGGTGTGAGTTTTCAGTTGTATATAGTCCTGGGGACCATTCAGGCTTGTTTGCATTTGTGTTCCTCACGTGTGCCCCAAAGAATGAGGTGATTTGATAAAATGCTATGCCCAAGATTACCATCCGAGTGCCGGCGGGGAAGTGGTTCATATAGCCTCGGCTATCACTTCCTTATGTCCGGTCGTGATGGTCAAGCGGATTAAGGCGTCCCTGTACATACCAGTTGTGGGAGTATGGGTTCGAGTCACTTCTGGGGTGTGAGTTTTCAGTTGTATATAGTCCTGGGGACCATTCAGGCTTGTTTGCATTTGTGTTCCTCACGTGTGCCCCAAAGAATGAGGTGATTTGATAAAATGCTATGCCCAAGATTACCATCCGAGTGCCGGCGGGGAAGTGGTTCATATAGCCTCGGCTATCACTTCCTTATGTCCGGTCGTGATGGTCAAGCTGATTAAGGCGTCCCTGTACATACCAGTTGTGGGAGTATGGGTTCGAGTCACTTCTGGGGTGTGAGTTTTCAGTTGTATATAGTCCTGGGGACCATTCAGGCTTGTTTGCATTTGTGTTCCTCACGTGTGCCCCAAAGAATGAGGTGATTTGATAAAATGCTATGCCCAAGATTACCATCCGAGTGCCGGCGGGGAAGTGGTTCATATAGCCTCGGCTATCACTTCCTTATGTCCGGTCGTGATGGTCAAGCGGATTAAGGCGTCCCTGTACATACCAGTTGTGGGAGTATGGGTTCGAGTCACTTCTGGGGTGTGAGTTTTCAGTTGTATATAGTCCTGGGGACCATTCAGGCTTGTTTGCATTTGTGTTCCTCACGTGTGCCCCAAAGAATGAGGTGATTTGATAAAATGCTATGCCCAAGATTACCATCCGAGTGCCGGCGGGGAAGTGGTTCATATAGCCTCGGCTATCACTTCCTTATGTCCGGTCGTGATGGTCAAGCGGATTAAGGCGTCCCTGTACATACCAGTTGTGGGAGTATGGGTTCGAGTCACTTCTGGGGTGTGAGTTTTCAGTTATATATATATATATATATATATATATATATATATATATATATATATATATATATATATATATATATATATATATATATGCGAACAAGCCTGAATGGTCCCCAGGACAATATGCAACTGAATATATATATATATATATATATATATATATATATATATATATATATATATATATATATATATATATATATATATATATATATATATATATATATATATATATATATATATATATATATATATATATATATATATATATATATATATATATATATATAATGTGTGTGTGTGTGTGTATACACCGAGAAGCGGTATTATGTATGCTGGTCTTACGATATC
This sequence comes from Procambarus clarkii, assembly GCF_020424385.1. Lineage (NCBI taxonomy): Eukaryota > Metazoa > Arthropoda > Malacostraca > Decapoda > Cambaridae > Procambarus > Procambarus clarkii. Next base: position 23,225,923 of record NC_059583.1, on the reverse strand, counting down.
TTCCTTCATTGCTGCTTGTATGAGTGTTGTGTGTATAGAGGATATGCTGACTTCAGTTAACATTGTTCCATACAACATGCATATGTTCACCTAATTGTTCTCATCTAATTGTACTTGAAGGGGTTGAGCCTTTAAGTCCCGCCTCTTAACCATCAGTCAACTGGTGTACAGGTTCCTGAGCTTGCTGGGCTCCATGATATCTACACTTTAAACTGTGTATGGTGTATGCCTCCATCTCATCATTTCCAAGTGCATTAATCCAATTGTTAACTACTCTGACACTGAAAAACTGAATGTGCAAAAATATACATATACAAAACTGAATGTGCTTTTAAACCAACCTGTCCTCTTAAAAAGAACGTCGCTTTTGGCCGTTTGCCCGTATGGCCGAACTTGGACGTAATTTGAAAATGAAAATAAATTTGGGATTTTTTTTTTCAACAACAGTAAGTTAAGGGTCCTCTGATAGGTTAGGTGGGCAGGAAATTCTCATAAAGTTTCAAAACGATTCTCATAAAGTTTCAAAACGTTATGAAAAACGTGAATTGAAAGTCATCTATTCTAACCTTACAGAGTCGGCCGGACGACTCAAACAGAAAACGGAACAGTACGTCACTTTTGTGAGTCAATTTCATTTCAAATTACGTCCAAATTTGGCCATAGTGCGCATGCCAGCCAAACGTGACGTTATTTTTAAGAGGACGGGTTGTTTAAACTCACAAATACTGCAAAATTTTAGATTTATCTTTCGTTGTGGCTTCAAGAGACTTCAATGCAGAGATAGTGATCCTTTGTTAATGCTTATAATGTTACTGAAAATTTTTGGGTGAATTTTTCCAAATGGGAATTGGAAAACTCCCATTTTCGTATGAACCGATAGGAACTGCCTCTTAAAGGCCAATAGGCCTTCTGCTGTTTTTTTCTCATGTTATTACGATTACTTAAGTAGTGATAATATGGACGCAAGCAATGAATACAATCAACATGTTTACACTTAAGAAGCGAAGTGTCACATGGGACAATATATATATATATATATATATATATATATATATATATATATATATATATTTGTGACGGGAAATTGTTGGAGTATAGATGTTCGGCAGTCCTCCAATGGCAGGTGTCAATGCCTGGTCACACTTACAAAAAAAAGATAGACTGCTTGCCTGTTGTCTGTGGTAAGTGAGGGGGAGGAACACGTAAAACACAAAGTATGAACAATGAAACTTTAATATATACTTTGCACATAAATAAAAATAAAGACAAATCTCGGGTAAATGAATAGTGCAATTAAATAACAAAGATAAATGCAAAAACAATGTGAGACAAAATAGTAAATGGTAAAATGGTGCTGAGAATATTGGCTATGGCTGAGACCTCCCATAGTATACAAAAGCCAGAGAGCTTAGTATGCCAAAGAGAGATGTCAACTCTTAGAGCACAAATAATATTCTGAAGTTGATGGCAGGTCCAGGCTCAGACATCGACTCAGGTAGATGGCGCTGAGGTGCAGTGTGCAGGTGTGCGGTCGGCGAGTCACCAATCAGGAGCAGGCAGGCTGGGATGGGTAGTTGGATGGTTGATGACGAGCCTGCGTGGAGGGTGTGTGGAGTTGGGGGTTTAGGGTACGTTTTGCCTCCTGGTCAAAACGTTTTGTGCTACAGGTGGACGTATCTTGAATGTAGCATCTTATACTTGTAGACTGGACGTAACTTTAGGTAGGGAAGAGCAGGCTCAATCTCTCTTGAAAGAGATTATCGTCATAATATATTGTGACGGTAAAGTGTTGGAGTGTTGATGTTCGGCAGTCCTCCAATGGCAGGTGGCAATGCCTTGTCACACTTACAGAAAAAAAAGAGACTGCTTGCCTGTTTGTCTGTGGTAAGGTAATGGGAAGACACAAAACACAAAATATAAACAATGAAATTTTAATTACTTTAGAAAACAAGATATGAACAAAGACAATCCCTTGGCTTACGTAAAATTCAAAACAAGTCAACAAACAAAACAATATGAATAATTAATGAATGTGAAATTTACTCTAAAATAAAATAAAGTGGAAGATAATAATAATAAGAATCAGGTGCTGAGAATACTGGCTTGAGCTGCCACCTCCCTTAGTACACGACAGCCAGGGCTTAGTCTACCAGAGAGAGATGTCAACTTCTAAGAGCACAGAGATATTCTGAGGAGTACGGCGTGAGCTGGCCCAGACGTCGACTCAGGTAGGGGGCGTGAGTGCAGGTGCAGGTGTTGTCGGCGATACACCAGCCAATCAGGAGCAGGCAGGCGGAGAATGGGTAGTTTGCTCGTTGACGACGGGCGGAGCCGGCGTGTCGGGTGGTGCAAGGTACGATTTGCTTCCTGGGATAAACGTTTGGCGATACTGGTGGACGTATCTTCAATATAGTATCTTGTACTTATAAAATGACGTGAATGATATAGGGAAGAGTAGGCTCAATCTCCCTTGAAAGAGATTATCGTCACAATATATATATATATATATATATATATATATATATATATATATATATATATATATATATATATATATATATATATATATATATATATATATATATATATATATATATATATATATATATATATATATAAAGAACTCACTGACGCCACTGTGATCTCTCATGGTGACTGGCTCCACTTTGAACTTTTACGCTGACTAAACGTTGAAATCTTAAGAGTATCGTTGAACATTATCCGTCTTCATCGTCATTTCCGTAATAAAGAACAGGTCAGAGACGTAGGTAACTTTCATACGAGTGTGTTGGGTTACTTGTGTTCAGCCAGGCTATTGTGACTTGCTCTTGGTGGATTGCGGGTTGGGGGGGGGGAGGGGAGGATGAAGAATACTTCAAGCGATGTCGGTCTGTATCGAGCAAGACATTGTATCGAATGTTTCTCGTGTAGATTACCGTCACAGTTCGTCTAGACTGTGAGTGTTTGCACGATTCAACGTCTTGACGTAGATGCGTCGTATTATCGGGGTGCTGCCAAGAGACTCTACTTGAGACTCTTGGCAGCACCAGTCTCTACTCTTCTCTAGAGTAGAGACTCTACTCTACAAGGCACTATAAGAAGAAACATCTTATAGTTCCACGCATATAGGACGTTTTAACGAGACCGGCTGATTGACTCACACCCGTGAACGGCCACAAGGGCGAGAGCTCATTTGCTTAGGCTCGGGAAAGTGTACCTTAAGCTTCCCATGCAGTCATTCCCGGAGCGAAGACCGTAAAACGGAGGAGTAAGTTGTACACACGAATGCAAATAGCCTCTTGGCTTGGTCTAAAGACGTAAACAAGGGCTGTTTGAGAGTTACGCGCGTCAGATAGCAGTTATCGATCGCGGGACACGATCCCGTATATTTTGGTGAGGCTTGTGAGGCTGTAGCATGCAAAACGTACAGGTAGATGATGTCTTAATAGACCACATTGGTCTACAAAAATATACTCGTTGAACACAAATAACCGATAACGACCATTGAGACGAGAGGCGTCTCAGAGGGTAATTGGGGAACAAGAGGGTGTTATTTGGTTTATGGCTTGTCTCAGGGCTTTTTTCTCCTCATTTTGGGGGTCTTAATGGTCAGGCAAGACAAGCGTTCGAGTCCTCTCCCCCTGAAGTAATGAAGTCATTATTGGCCTTAAAGCACACAAACAAGTCTAAACTGCGTGTTGGAGGAGCCAAGATGACGAAAGGGAAATGTTTTGGGAACCACAGAAAAGCTCACATTACAAACATTACTTTCCATTCCCCTGGGGCTCTATAGGTGACTCGAACCGTCGACCCCCACGTGTGTGAGGCCTCAAGCTCTATCGACCGAGCTATTGAGTAGCCTTAATAGGGAAATGTTTCCAGAAGCAGCACATACTACTACCCAACTGGAATCTTCTATTGAATGGAATATTTATTGAAATATAGAAATGTGAAAAAATATAGAAATATGTAGAGATACAGAAATATATAGAATATAATGATATATATAGAAATGTACACCAATTCTTTTTAAATCTTACGTCAGGAGATATCCGAGCCAAACAGGTCATGTGGGCAGGGTTTCGAACGCAAGCGAGAACGCCAATGTAAACAGCCACTGGGACAATCACTTGTTAAGATAAGACATTTACGATAGTAGTTCACAAAAGTTCATTCCGGTGCTTAGATCAGAACCGCTGCGTTGACAATAGCTGGTCCACGATCCCTCTTTACCTGATACTGTGCTTATTGGCCGTGCCCACGATGGGTATTGTGCACCAGCCTGGCCATCCCTACCACAAGTAGGGGGTATTGTGCACCTGCCTTAGCCATCCCTACCCCAAATAGGGGTATTGTGCACCAGCCTGGCCATCCCTACCACAAGTAGGGGGTATTGTGCACCTGCCTTAGCCATCCCTACCCCAAATAGGGGTATTGTGCACCAGCCTTAGTCATCCCTACCACAAGTAGGGATATTGTGCACCACCCTGGCCATCTCTACCCCAAGTAGGGGTATTGTGCACCACCCTGGTCATCCCTACCATAAGTAGGGGTATTGTGCACCACCCTGGTCATCCCTACTATAAGTATCTGCCTTTTCTTCTCCTCCAGTAAGCCATATTTTTGTCATGGATAATGTGGAATTATAACTACGTTTTGATAACTGGTTTTTGATGTCTCATTTTTAAGGCTGAATTGTTATTGCTGTTTCTTTAAGACTGGTTCTTAAAGGTTGATTTACCTCTCTGGTAATCCAACATTGTCATAACAGTGAAGATAATGTTGGGATCGGGTTGTGTGGTGGCCGGGGCGGGACCTATAGCGACCAGTGCTCACCTGTGCCCAATAGTATATTGACAGTAGGAAAGATTGATTGATGAAGATTAAGCCACCCAAAAGGTGGCACGGGCATGAATAGCCCGTAAGTGGTGGCCCTTTGGAGCCATTACCAGTATCAAGAGCTGATACTGGAGATCTGTGGAGGTGCGACTGCACCCTGCGTGACGGGAGATGTCTCCCGTGTGTGACAGTAGGAAAGGTTCTGGATGGTTTAAATCGTCTCATAATCGAGGATATCCCAGGTTCGATCCCCACGCCCTCCCCGGACTGGACAGAAGTGGATGAGGTCGTTGGCTTTAACCTGGTGCCTCTGTTCACCTAGCAGTCAGTAGACCAGAGTTAGGGAAGCGTAGGGGGGGGGGGAAGACAACAAAGTTAGTCTCTACCAGTGAAACATTATACAAATTTAAATATATCCTTCACAAAGTGTGGATCAAGTACTGCTTAAGACGGAAGGGAGGCTTTAATTCACATAAGAAACACATCTTAAGAAGTAGGGAAGACTTTCGTTGCTAAATATACAGAAAGAGGAAAAAGCAAAGACGGGGAAGGGACGTATCAGGAAAAAGAGCCAAACCATTACGACTATATAGCACAGAGAAGGAAGTATGATAAGGATTTGGGATGGGACGGGGGGACAGGAATGGTGCCCAACCACTTGTGGAACTAAAGGGATTGAACGCCGACTTGCATGAAGCGAGACCGTCGCTCTACCATCCAGCCCAAGTGGTTAGATAAAGAAAAAGTGCAAAGAAAATAAGCCTTGAAAATAATTATAATATGAATTTTAAACACAGGAATATTTCACAACATGAAAATACAAACATCCTGAAACAAATTTTTATATTTTTTTAGGATTCTGTATTAGAGTGAAATGAAAGATCAGGTGACGACTTACGGCTCAAGTGCTGCATGAATAACACCAAAAACTGATTTTATTTTCCATAGATGCGATGGTGCCAAGCCATCAAGATAACCGCTGTCTCTAAAACAGGTGATCTGGTCAACCAGGCTGTTAGATGCCGCCCCCTGCAGGCTGATGAAGGTATCCTCTGGTAGTCTTACATCACTTGCTCTATATTTTACTGTTTTTTTCTCTTTTAGTGTTTTTCCTGCCCGAAACGCTTTGCGTAATAGTGGCTTTAGGCATTGTATGTACTAGCTCTATCTATAACTCCATCAACTTTTGTATCTCACCTTGTATGTATGTATGTACTTTACCTGAATAAATATTTGTATTTTGTATTTGTATTTGATTATTATGTTTAATTAATATCACTTGAAAATCACAATCAACTTGAGAATGGTCCAGGACGGACCGAAACGTCGTCGTCCCTTCAACTTCTAGTGTGTGTGGTCTGGTCAACATACTTCAGCCACGTTATTGTGACTCATCGCCTGCATATGAGACGAAAATGCGATATTGCTATAGGAAATATGAATTTGTAATTTTTTAAAGCAAATGTTTCATGAATATATATATTGTTTTAAAAACATTTGTAGCCTTCAATGAGATTTATATATTCATTCACTCATTTACATGAGTGAATGTTGAGTAGAGAGGTGAATAAGGAAAGTTATGCAGGGGTTCGGAGAGATAGATCTTTGACAGGTGTGAATAGAGATGCTTGAAACGATAAGGGGGGGCGAGGGGGGGGGGCAGTGACGGGGGGGGGGGTGACGTAAGGGGTGGGGGGTGGCAGCGACGTCAGATGGGGTGAGAAGAGGAGTCAGAGACGTATACGATGTGGTGGGTGAAATGCAGAGCGATGACATCAAAGCCTGTGACGTAGGTTGGCAGCGACGTCAAAGGGGGAAAGACGTTCAAGGTATTGACGTCATGGGGTGCGGCATGGTCGGTGGTGGGGGTAGGGACGTCAGGGAGGGTGAAGACCTGTGGGCACTGACGTCAGGGGGTGTGGCGCAGGCAGCAGTGACGTCAGTGGGGAAGTAGTGACGTCAATGGGGAGGAATGACGTCAGTGGGGAGGAGTGACATCAGTGGGGAGCAGTGACGTCCTAGTGACATTAGGAGAGCTGGGTGTGTCGCTTCAAGACGTCTCAGGGCTCAGCTTGAGGTCCGCTAAGCTGTCACCACGAAAGCTTAGACGGGAACACATACGAATATCACGGTATTCATAGTAAAAACAAAATTCATTTATACATACCGGGGGCGAGAGGTATGTATATAATTCATTTATACATTCTGGTTGGGAGATATGATTAACGTTTAATTTATACATACAGGAGCTTGATACGGGATTATTCATTTATTCATACCGGGATGGAGGTAGGATGTATACCTGTATGATGATGTAGAAAGAGGGGGTCAATATCGTATTTAGAAAGGATATGAGGACAATGAACTGGGATATGGGAACATGGAGCTGGGTTGTGAGGACACGAAGCTGGAATATGGGGACACAAGCTGGGATATGAGGACAAGAAGCTGGGATATCTGGGATATGGGGAAAAGGAGCTGGGATATGAAGACAAGAAGTGGTTAAGGAACCAGGTACGCCAAGCTGCACAGTGCTCCTGGTTGTCTGGGATCGAATCCTTCTTGGGATGTGGAGTTTTCAGTTAAATATACATACATATATATATATATATATATATATATATATATATATATATATATATATATATATATATATATATATATATATATATATATATATGGCGATGGGCAATCCAGTTTTAAGCAATCCTGTCCCCAGTTTTAAGCAATTTGTATATGGAATTCTTTGAAACAAAAATCTTATCCAGGATTATCCCGGCTAATGTAGTTTGGTTTAGGTATGTTGATGATATTTTGTGCTTATGGCCGTGCAACAAAGACCAGATAGTTTTTCTTAATGAACTCAATTCTTTGGTACCTTCAATAAAATTCACTTGTGAGACTGAGGAGAATGGTACTCTTCCGTTTTTGGACATTATGATTCATAGAGTGACTAGAAAGTTCAAATTTAATGTGTATAGAAAACCTACCAACGTGGGGTCGTATGTTCATTTTTATTCGAATCATCATAGTAAAGTTAAACAGGCAGTATTTTCAGGAATGTTTCTACGAGCTTTGAGGATTTGCAGCCCTGAGTTTTTTGATGAAGAGATTGCTAAAATATATGAAATTGGGAAGAGTTTACAATATCCTAAGAGGTTTTTGGATTTCTCGTTTGTACAAGCCAAGCGTACGTTTTATAATCACGTCCCTAAGGCGAAACCAAAAATTATTAACTCATTGGTGGTACCTTATGCGAGTGGACTTGAAAAATTGTCTCTGATTTTTAAGAAACTTAATATAAATTTGGTGTTCACTAATAGTACGATCAAATCCAATTTAATAAAAAACTCCCCTGATACAGCAGGTTGTGTGTATTCGATTCCCTGCAATGATTGTGATTCTGTGTACCTTGGACAAACAGGAAAGTCCTTACAATTGCGGTTGTCACAACATGCTTATAGTATTAGAACTGCCCAAACGTCTAATGCATTGTATCTACATACGAGTTTATGCGATCACAATATTAACTGGAATGGGGCAAAAAGCATTACCAATTGTGGGGATTTCGTGGAACGGAATTTGATTGAGTCTGCTCTAATCAGTCAGTGTCCAAATCTTCTTAATGTTAGTACTGGAATGTACAAACTTGATCCATTTTTAAGTTATAATATTGCACAACAATTTAAGAAACAACTCTGATAGAGAGGCTTACAATGTCTCATTATAATTGTATATTCATATATTGTGTGTTCATGAGGCTTTTCTTTAATCTTTCATCCTTATTCTCTGACCGCTTAATCCTCTTTGACCATTCTAAGCTATACCTGTTTTTGGTTAATTACACCTGACCAACCCTAGGGATGGGTTGGTCAGGTGTCGGCCTATATATCCTCCCCCTTCTCCCTTCTCCTTAGTCAGTCTGGTGTTGACAAAGGCTTTAACAAAGCCGAAACGTTCACCTCATTTCATATTTCTCTGTGGATTTTCCGCATAAAATGATCAGTGTTTTGTGATCGTCAATTGCATATATATATATATATATATATATATATATATATATATATATATATATATATATATATATATATATATATATATATATATATATATATATATATATATATATATATATCCAGTGTGGTGTTCTGTGTCTGTTATAATGATTGTTTGTCTATTTTGTGGTCTATGAATCATTAATCTGATTCATCAATCAATCAGTCTTGTGTGCAATCATTGTATCGTATCGTTGTACGATACAATATCATCATATCATCATCAATACGCGTCATTGTAGTGTATCGTAATCATGTGTGTGTGTGTGTGTGTTTCATATGTATTTCGTGACTCTTAGGTCCTATGTGGTTGGGCACCCGTCTTTCTAACATGTCGGGGATCTTTACGACCCACCTGTCAGTCAGTCATCCGTCCCACCTGTCAGTCAGTCATCCGTCTTACCTGTCAGTCACCCATCTGTCTTTTCGTCCCTCCACTCCAGCTGCCGGCTCGACCGGACTCCTATCTCTGTCTCCTGTCAATTATTCCCCCTCCCCTCAAACGGCCATATATATATATCCTTTCTACCTGTCTAAGTGTGAATGTCTGCCGTCTACCTAACTATAATCGCCTGTCCTTTCCTGCAGGTAACATTTATTCTGCTATTTACAAGTACAATTGGCTATCTTTCTGTTTTTTTTACAAATTTTGGCTTTGTAAATGATCCAAGATTCCTGGGCCCAAAAAACAGAGCTATTTTGTTAACGTCATTACGTTGCAATGACGCAAAAAAATAGTAAACAGTGACGTTGTGCGTTTGCTGGGATGTTCATGCTTGTCTCTGAAACTCGTATCTGCATTTATCGGCGACTAAAGAGAACTCTTAACGAATTCTAAGTCGATTGTAAAGTTGGCTGACGGCACGACGCGCGACACGCCTGCCTGCCGTGCTGTTGCTTACTGTTGGCGGGGGAAAAAAACTCGTTCTTGCTGCTGCCAGTCGCCTGGTGGAAACTATCGTACCGAGGAAACTATCGTACCGGGTGGAAACTATCGTACCGAGAATACTATCGTACCGGGTGGAAACTATCGTTTACTATCGTAAATTATCGTACAACGCTACAGGTGTGTGCTGTGAGGGGGGAAAGTTTCGGGGCTGTTATATTTTGCATTTAATAATCACCTTACTCAATTAAAAAGAAAAAGTAATTATTAATTATTATAAAAGATAACGCCCTAATTGGTTTATAGTAAAGTTTATGAAAAGTTTAACACGTATTGAGTTGTGTTATGTGGAGAATGGGCTAGACCTAGGAGTGGTTAGGTTAGGCGTTTGGGGTTTCTTGATAGTTATTTAAGTTTGTAGCACAAAGGATGAAGCCACGCACCGCTCCTGTGCCAGGTAAGTTCACTACGGGATCACCATAGCCCGTGCTACTTTGGAACTTTTGTTCCGAGTAGCTGAATCTAAAACCACAACAACAACAAAGGATGAAGCATTTGTTTGTTGTTGTTAAAGATTCGCTATCTGGAACAAAAAATCCCAAGTAGCACGGGCTATGGTGAGCCCGTAGTGGTACAAAAAAGCATTTGTTGCGGGCTGTCCTCAGGTTCGGCTCCTCTAAACGGTGATTGAGACTTCCACTGACGCATTCGTCGATTTCAACGTACTGTGTGTTTCAAGATTTGTATTTTCTCAGATATGTGGGAGTATTGTTACATATTAGAATGTATTGAATAGTTAGGCTCAAATTAAGTTAGGTTAGGTTCTGTTGGCAATTATTTGCAGCACGTGGCTGAAGCATTTAGGGAGGTAGGATTCGAGCAGAAGACGTGATTGAAGCACTGCTTGAAAAAAAATACTTAAGTTATCCAGTCTGTCCTCATAAATAAAGGCTTAAAGTCCATTCCATCCACCCGCCAAACCCCCTGTTTATGAATGAAAAACGGTTTACACACAACTGTTCGACGTTCGAACACTTCCGAAACAAGTGCTTCACTGGCGAATTTTGTTCGAACCACAACGCTATAAATGCTTCACCCACGTACTACATATACAAATAATCGCCAACCGAATCCCTTTTGTTTAAATCTTTCAATATATTTCAATCATATTACAGTTTACTCTACGTATTACTGGAAAATGTAAGGTAAATTTTTTTTAAACTTAACTTTTCAAACTTTTCATAGTGTCCACTTACGAAACCTGTACATCTTTCCTTAATCATGCATGGAGTCTTATCTTAGTCTGTATTTATCAAACAGTTAACGAGCTTGGAGGCTTCGCAACCCGCAAGGTTATAATTGTTCGGACAACCTCTCCTCGTTGCGCTGCGGGGCAGGCAAAGTGTTTTTAATAAATGCAAAACTAAACCAGCCGCCACGATTGAGGAAAGATATACACGTTTCGTAATTGGACATTTAAAGTGTTTGATGAATCTTATCCGTGGGGCGCTATAAACCTATAGCCCCCCAGGGCTCATTCCCAATCCCTCCCAATATATATCAAGGTGGTTTAGATGCTGAGACATTGATGGTGGCCTTAACGAGCACCTTCGCCCCCTGGGGGGATGTGATCAAGACGTCAGGTGGACGCCGTGGGGTGCCTCCTGTCCCTCCTTCCTTCCTCCGCCCATTACCTCCCTTGATGAACGATACAACTTTGGCTGATAAAACCATTTGTTGTGTGACTCATTTTTTGTTTTTTTTTATTGAGACGCTGTTCTTTGTTGACTTTGGTTCTTCCTCTAATAAACAAATAAGAATTATTACGGGCTCACCATAGCCCGTGCTACTTGGATTTTTTTCTTCCAGGTAGCGAATTTTAAACAACAACAACAACATAAGAATTAAGGAAACTGCAAAAGGGGGTTATTATGTGGCAGCGGCTATTTATATTCACGCAAACTCAATCTTATATGTCTATAACCACCCTGTTACCAGTCCAGTATTTACCCAGGTCTTTCCTAAATCTAAACTTATCCTACTGATAGCCATGGTTTCGTGTTCTATGTTGTGTTGATATATTTATTACCTTATCATTACCCCCTCCCCCCCCTCCTCCTCGTTACGCCCGACCCACACATCTCAAAATAACGGATGAACTCCGTACGACTTTTCGGTCCGTTCTGGACCATCATCAGATCATTAAAAAGGTTTCGTAATGGTCTTCGGGTTTCTTCTCGAGCGTCGAAATCACCCCACAACAAACACACAACGTAAATGCTATTTTTTTTATTTATTTTTTACGCTGAGACCAGGTATTTACACCTTGATATCTTGTTGCAAGATATCAATGTGTTTACGTCGTGTGGTTGTGGCTATCGAACATGTTCTTGCTGTTCTTGTTCCTTCCCCTCCCCCCTCAAGAACACCAGCGAAACACAGTGAGTGGATGATCACCTCTATTTTTTTTTCTAAGTTACATGTTACTGCTCCTCTAACGACCCTGGGGGGGGACGAAGTTGTATTAATTGTTGCCGATTTGTTTTGTATAATTGGTTTCTTTGTTTCTTCTTGTATTTCTTGTATAGACTTTGTTTCACTTTGCACAGTTGCTCTTCTATTGTCTAACTTTTGCATCTCAGTTGCTTCAGTTTCGCTGCACCAACAGGCTGAAGCTGCCCAATATTACCTTCATTGAAGGTTATAACAACATTGTAGTTTGAGATATAATGCTCCAGGGAAGGTTTCAAGTTTCAGTTGGGGGCGGGGTACCAGTTAGGTAGACAAGATATCAAGACCGGATTATCAAGATATCAAGACAGGATTATCAAGATATCAAAACAGGATTATCAAGATATCAAAACAGGATTATCAAGATATCAAGGCAGGATATCAAGGTAACAAGACCGGATTATTAAGATATCACGACAGGATATCAAGATATCCAGACAGGATTATCAAGATATCAAGGCAGGATATCAAGAAAGGATTATCAAGATATCAAGGCAGGATATCAAGAAAGGATTATCAAGATATCAAGGCAGGATATCAAGAAAGGATTATCAAGATATCATAAGAACATAAGAGCAAATGTAACTGCAGAAGGCCTATTGGCCCATACGAGGCAGCTCCTATCTATAACCAACCAATCCCACTCATATACTTGTCCAACCCGCGCTTGAAACAATCGAGGGACCCCACCTCCACCACGTTACGCGGTAATTGGTTCCACAAATCAACAACCCTGTTACTGAACCAGTATTTACCCAAGTCTTTCCTAAATCTAAACTTATCCAATTTATACCCATTGTTTCGTGTTCTGTCTTGTATTTATACTTTTAATACCCTATTAATATCCCCTTTCTTATATCCCCCAAACACTTCATCCGGCCCTGGGGATTTGTTTGGTTTTAGATTTACTATTTGTTTAATTACATCCTCCCTGGTAACTGCTAAACTAGTCAACCTGACCTCGTCCCCACCCACATAGACTTGTTCGGCTGAAAGCATATTGTTAAGTTCCTCTTTAGTAAATACAGATATAACATATTTATTAATAATACTACTCATCTCCTCGTCATTATCAGTTATTTGACTTGTCTCAGTTTTTTGATGGACCTATCCTTTCCCCATCCTTTTCTCATTGGTTATAACTAAATTATTCTTGGTAAACAGGAGTCATGGAACGTGTTCTGAACACGACATAACAGCCACGATCTCAATCATCCTCGATCATTCTCTTGGGGGTAAAAAAACTGAACGCTAGAAGTCGTCGTTAATAAGTTTTATGTTGAGTGATGGCCGCCATATTGGTCTAGTAACATCTCACGCCCTCATACTCACGCCCTCATACTCACGCCCTCATACTCACGCCCACATACTCACCCCCTCATGATCAACAGAGTTCAGAAATTGTGAAAATTATGTATTGATAATAACATCAAAATCTAACCCCATGGGCTGGTCGGTTGATCGACGACCTCAGCTCTTGCAGTTCGGCGTTCGATCCCCGATGGCCTAAGTGGCTATATAGTCACTGGTTCCTTTCTCTATCTGCATATTCCAGCTACCTTTTGGTCCACTCGAGGAAGCTCTTATTTATATCTAATCGATCTGTCAGTTACGTGGGGCTGCTTGAGTTAGTACGTTTTGTGTTTAGGCAAAACTGTTCCGTTGTTTACGTTTCTGGTTTGGCAAAACCATTGCGTTTTTTGTTTCTGTTTGACTGTGTATCATATCGTGAGAATAGAAAATAGCTAGTCACACACACACACACACACACACACACACACACACACACACACACACACACACACACACACACACACACACACACACACACACACACACACACAAACTTGGACAAACTTGTTTGCTGCGTCCTTGCACTTCTGCGTGATGTAATCCATCATATCTTGGGCCGTCTTTCCCCTGAGCTCTGTTTCCCTTTCGGTATGCTAACCTTTTGGTTTCGGTATCCCTCCTCGAGTTCAATAACCCTTCTTCAATCAAGTACTCAAACACCAGTACACTGTGGTCGCTCATTCCTACTGGGTCCTCAAAACCGATTTCTCTTATGTCGGAGTAGTCTTCACTCTGAACGACTCCGACATAAGAGAAATCGGTTTTGAGGACCCAGTAGGAATGAGCGACCACAGTGTACTGGTGTTTGAGTACTTGATTGAAGAAGGGTTATTAAACTCGAGGAGGGATACCGAAACCAAAAGGTTAGCATACCGAAAGGGAAACTATGAGGGGATAAGAAAATTCCTAACAGATATAGCATGGGAAACAGAGCTCAGGGGAAAGACGGCCCAAGATATGATGGATTACATCACGCAGAAGTGCAAGGACGCAGCAAACAAGTTTGTCCCAGTCCAAAAGGAAAACAGAGAAATGAAGATGAGAAACCCATGGTTTAATCAAAGATGTAGGCTAGCTAAGCAGCAAAGTAAAAGGGCATGGAGAAACTATAGGAATAACAGGACACTGGAGAGCAGAGAAAGATACCAGAATGCCAGGAATGAATATGTCAGGATGAGAAGAGAGGCAGAAAGACAATACGAAAATGACATCGCAAGCAAGGCAAAGACTCAGCCTAAATTGTTGCATAGCCACATTAGGAGAAAAACAACAGTAAAGGAACAGGTTATGAGATTAAGGATAGGGGCGGAAGGATTCACTACAAATGACAAGGAAGTGTGTGAGGAATTGAATAAGAAATTCCAGGAGGTCTTCACCTTAGAACAAGGAGAAATTCCAGAGGTAAGTGAGGGAATAGCTAACCAGGAACCACTGGAAGAGTTTGAGATTACCAGTGGGGAAGTAAGGAAGTGTTTACTAGAGTTGGACGTGACGAAGGCTATAGGCCCAGATGGAATCTCCCCTTGGGTTCTAAAGGAAGGAGCAAGAGAACTGAGCCTACCACTCTCCATAGTGTATAACAAATCACTGGCAACAGGGGAACTGCCAGATATTTGGAAAGCAGCTAACGTAGTCCCGATATACAAGAAAGGGGATAGACAGGAGGCACTGAACTACAGGCCAGTGTCCCTAACCTGCATACCATGCAAGCTGATGGAGAAGATTGTGCGAAAAAAACTAGTGGAGCATCTGGAGCGAAGGAACTTTGTAACACAGCATCAACATGGGTTCAGGGATGGCAGGTCCTGCCTCACAGGGTTACTTGAATTCTACGACCAGGCAACAAAAATAAGGCAAGAAAGAGAAGGGTGGGCAGACTGCATATTTTTGGATTGTCAGAAAGCCTTTGATACAGTGCCACACAAGAGGCTAGTGCGAAAGTTGGAGATGCAGGCTGGAGTGAGAGGGAAGGTACTCCGGTGGATAGAGGAATACCTAAGCAACAGGAGACAACGAGTCTGTGTGAGGGGTGAGGTCTCAGATTGGCGAGACGTCACAAGTGGAGTCCCGCAGGGGTCAGTCCTTGGACCTATACTGTTTCTGGTATATGTAAATGATCTCCCAGAGGGTATAGATTCGTTCCTCTCAATGTTTGCCGACGATGCAAAAATTATGAGGAGGATTGAAACAGAGGATGATAGTAGGAGGCTACAAGATGACCTGGATAGACTGAGTGAATGGTCCAACAAATGGCTGTTGAAGTTCAACCCGAGTAAATGCAAAGTAATGAAACTAGGCAGTGGAAACAGGAGGCCAGGCACAGGATACAGAATAGGAGATGAAGTACTTAATGAAACAGACAGAGAGAAAGATCTAGGAGTTGATATCACACCAAACCTGTCTCCTGAAGCCCACATAAAGAGAATAACGTCTGCGGCATATGCGAGGCTGGCTAACATCAGAACGGCGTTCAGGAACCTGTGTAAGGAATCATTCAGAATCTTGTACACCACATATGTAAGACCAATCCTGGAGTATGCGGCCCCAGCATGGAGCCCGTACCTTGTCAAGCACAAGACGAAGCTGGAAAAAGTCCAAAGGTATGCTACTAGACTAGTCCCAGAACTAAGAGGCATGAGTTATGAGGAAAGGCTGCGGGAAATGCACCTCACGACACTGGAAGACAGAAGAGTAAGGGGGGACATGATCACAACCTACAAAATCCTCAGGGGAATCGACCGGGTAAACAAGGATGAACTTTTCAACACTGGTGGGACGCGAACAAGGGGACACAGGTGGAAGCTGAGTACCCAAATGAGCCACAGAGACGTTAGAAAGAACTTTTTCAGTGTCAGAGTAGTTAGCAAATGGAATGCATTAGGAAGTGATGTGGTGGAGGCTGACTCCATTCACAGTTTCAAATGTAGATATGATAGAGCCCAATAGGCTCAGGAATCTGTACACCAGTTGATTGACGGTTGAGAGGCGGGACCAAAGAGCCAGAGCTCAACCCCCGCAAGCACAATTAGGTGAGTACAATTAGGTGAGTACACACACACACACAAAGAACCAGAGCTCAACCCCCGCAAGCACAACTAGGTGAATACACACACACACACACTCATGCCACAATTGACTGTTTTCTATATTAGAACAAATTGCAAGTTTAAACCTCACGATGTTGTCTTCAGTGACCATTGTCTTAACACCCGCGGCGCCGCCACACATACACGCTGCCCACCGCCGGTGTTGGGTAGTAAACCTTCACTACTGGCCAGCGTCGTGGGACCAGGAGCCGAAAGCTGTCTGCCAAGATATAAGAAGGAAAGTTAAGAATATAGTAAACTGCAGGAGACCTATTTGATCCATAAGAGACACCTCCTATTGGTTCATACCAGATGGCTACTATTGGTCCATACGAGGCAGCTATATTATTGGTTCATACTAGGCAGCTCTTATTGATTCATACGAGGCAGCTCTTATTGGTCCATAGGAGGCGGCTCTTATTGGTTCATACGAGGCAGCTCTTATTGGTTCATACGAGGCAGCTCTTATTGGTTCATACGAGGCAGCTCCTATTGGTCCATTCGAGGCACCTCCTATTGGTCCATACGAGGCGGCTCCTATTGGTCCATACGAGGCAGCTCCTATTGGTCCATACGAGGCAGCTCCTATTGGTCCATACGAGGCGGTTCCTATTTATATCCACGTAATAAAATGGAAGACGTACTATCCTCAGGCAAATATGGTAAATCCTTCAGGTGAAGCTGTGTGACCAAGATCTTGATGCATGGAAAATAATCTTAAGATTCACTATGTTTACGTGAAAAAAAAAAATATATTGTTATTTACGATGTTATCTACGCATTTACATCTTGTTAATTTCTCGGGACTTTCAATCATCTCCAACCAGACCAATCAATCACTCAATCAATCATTCAATCAAATGAAAACATTAATTTTTAAGCTTTCTCAAAATTTCATGACATTAATTACATAAGAGGAAACTATTATATGATAAGGTGTAATTATTTTAATTATATTATGCGTAAATAAGATTCAGAAATGGATTTAGACTCACGTGACGTCTCACCGCATCTGCCAGCACAGGAAAAAGGTCAGAGAAAGTAGCAGAGACCTTGAAATAAAACGACATTCGCTTGCTGGTTTAATTCCCTCGCTGGAGTGTTTCCAGCGTTGGACAGACAGATATATATGTGTGTGACTTTAGATGGACATCAATAGGAGCGGCTTCGTATAGATCTATAAGGGTCGCCTTGTATGGACTAGTTAGGAGCTGCCTTGCATGGGACCAATAGGAGCTGCTTCGTATGGGCTAATAGGAGCTGCCTCGTATAGACCAATAGGAGCTGCCTCGTATGGACCAATAGGAGCTGCCTCGTATGGACCAATAAGAGCTGCCTCGTATGGACCAATGGGAGCTGCCTCGTATGACTGAATAGGCCATTTACACACACCTTCCTTTGTTGTTATGTGTTTAGGCTTTTAAATGTTATTTATTAATTCATATAACGAACGCACGGCAAATTTTCGCTGGTACCCCTACGATGATTGACTCCTAGCAGTACCCCCGTGGCGCAGTGGTAAGACATTCACCCCGCGAGCGCTTCGGCCAGGGTTCGTATCCTAGCCGGGAAGGATTTGACTAGGCGCCAATCCTTAAACCTCTTCACCCAGCAGTGAATGAGTACCTGGTTGTTAAACGATTTGGCGGGTCGTAATCCGGTTAAAAGTAGGATTTATGAACCTACCGGAGATGTTCTGTGTGCTCGTGGCTTTACAAGAATATAAGAACTCTTGTCTATATATATAAATAAATAAATAAATAAATAAATAAATAAATAAATAAATAAATAAATAAATAAATAAATAACTCCATTTACATTCCTTATTGACAATAAAACAAAAAACTGAAATAAAACTAAATATTATCTCAATATTTTATTTGAGAATTAAACAAAATAACTATAAAATTTAGCATAAAGAGATTGAAAAAGCTTAATTTACATTAGAAAGAGTTAATCGAATGTTTCTAGATTCTCTAGAAAGACTAAGAGTTAAGGATAACCTGACTGAGGTACATTACTTATATAACGTCCACTACGGGTTCGCCATAGCCCGTGCTACTTGGAAAAAAAATTCTTAGTAGCTGAATCTTTAACAACAACAACTGACTGAGGTGTACATGTGGATGAATAGGCAAATCAAGGGGGATAATAACAAGGTTTTAAATATATAAATACAAAACAAAACACGAAACAATGGATCTAAATTGGATAAGTTTAGATTTAGGAAAGACCTGGGTAAATACACTGGCTTGGAAACAGGGTTGTAAGTTTACCAAACAAATGATAGGGGGTAACATAATTAGACGTGGGATAGCTGGATTGTTTCAAGCGTAGGTTAGACATATATATATATATGAATCGGTTTGGGGCGGGTGGATATAAATATTAGCAGCGTTGCATGGTCCAATAGGAACTTCCTAGTATGAGCCAACGGGCCTTATTTATGCGGTTTCCCTTAATTCTTACGTTCTCTCTTACGATTCAAGCCTCATGCGACCCTTCTGATTTACTCATGCTATAATGAGTGTCGTGGCTAGGCTTAACTATCCACTCCGAGGCAGGCTGGGATGATGAAGGAGAGGCATTAGTCAACGCTGGATCACGGGCCTTAATAAATCATTTGTTTATGATTCCAGGTTGCAAAATACAGTCTTTTTCCTGGCATTTTCAACAACAGTTTCATATATTTCAGTGCTCGGGAAACGTGCTATGATGGTACGGCAGGTACGGTGTTTGGGGGGGTACGTACCCTGTTCTTACGCCTTGACAAGCGTCATATATGAAGTGGTTGATGCCTAGTTAAAAGCGTCATATATGAAATGTTTTTACCTAATGTACTGTTTTTGGCCAGACGTATACGGACTTAGGCAAACATCCTAGCCTAGCCTAACCAAACCTAGCCTAAACTAGCCTAACCAAACCTAGCCTAAACTAGCCTAACCAAACCTAGCCTAAACTAGCGTAACCAAACCTAGCCTAAACTAGCCTAACCAAGCCTAGCCTAACCTCACCTCAGCCAACCTCTCAAGGCAGACAGATGACCATTAAGCCGGGGAAGCGTGTGCTAAAGGGTGTTTTTGTAATATCACTAAGGCATCGGAAATTGTACGTTGCGGTCGTTAGTGTCAAAATTGCGGCGCATTAAGTGTAAGGACAGGTTGTGTGAACAGGTGAGGTAATGAAGCAATATATTAGTGTAAGGAAACTGACCAACATGCGAATATTAAGCAAAATTAAATTTAATATTAACATTATTACAAATTAGTATTTTGACAATGTATTGGATGTATTTTGACAATGTATTCGTTGTATTTTGACTATTTGTTGTATTTTGACAATGTATTTGTTGTATTTTGACTGTATTTGTTGTATTTTGACTGTATTTGTTGTATTTTGACAATGTATTCGTTGTATTTTGACAATGTATTTGTTGTATTTTGACAATGTATTCGTTGTATTTTGACAATGTATTTGTTGTATTTTGACAATGTATTCGTTGTATTTTGACAATGTATTTGTTGTATTTTGACAATGTATTCGTTGTATTTTGACTATTTGTTGTATTTTGACAATGTATTTGTTGTATTTTGACAATGTATTTGTTGTATTTTGACACTGTATTCGTTGTATTTTGACACTGTATTCGTTGTATTTTGACACTGTATTCGTTGTATTTTGACAATACATTAGTTATAGTGAGACCGTATTGGCTGCATTGAACCAGTGCAATTAATATTTTCCACAGTTATTTATTGCAATTTTATTGAGCGTTCATTGCCATCTTAAGTGGTAGCGAGGCCAGCTGTCTATTCTGCTCATTCACGTCATTTAATACTCCGTAAAAAACTGCAACTGTTTTATATAACCAGATATCTATATAAATCCCCCAGCAACCAGGGAGCCGGTCGGCCGAGCGGACAGCACGCTGGACTTGTGTTCCTGTGGTCCTGGGTTCGATCCAGGGCGCTGGCGAGAAATAATGGGCAGAGTTTCTTTCACCCTATGCCCCTGTTACCTAGCAGTAAATAGGTGCCTGGGTGTTAGTCAGCTGTCACAGGCTGCTTCCTGAGGGTGGAGGCCTGGTCGAGGACCGGGCCGCGGGGACACTAAAGCCCCGAAATAATCTCAAGATAATAAAATCATCATCATATCAAGATAATCATCCCTCCCCCCCTCTCGATGCAGGTGTGTAGAAAGCGTCAATATTATGTTGATTTAATTTGTACCAAACCGTCGCAATTTTTAACGGATTGGTCGATTCCGTCCAAAAAATATGTGAAGTATTAGGTTGGTTTATTGCCTGAATGCGCTGAGCGCCTTAAATTGTCACTTCACTGTCGTCGGGATCTTAGCCTCCTTCCCTCCAGCACCAAGATGTATTCTATGGCTTATCCTACGCTTTTGAGTAAAGCAAAACCCGCTTTAAATTTTACGGTTGGAACGGGCCGAAACCTGTTCTGTCATTTAATGCATCGATATTTCTACGCACGTTCAGAAAATGTTGCAGAAAAGAGGTTTGAATAATTTTAGAGTCAGGAAAACCCTGGGTAAATACTGGTTTGGAAACAGGGTTGATGATCTGTTGAACAAGTTATTGGGTAACATAATAGACGAGGGGTCGTTTGTTTGTTTCAGGCGTAGGTTAGACATATATATGAATGAGTTGGGTGGATATGAAAAGGAGTTGCCTCGTATGGACCAATAAGAGCTGCCTCGTACGGACCAATAAGAGCTGCCTCGTATGGACCAATAGGAACTATTTCGTATGGACCAATAGGAGCTGCCCCGTACGAACCAATAAGGCTTTTGCAATTTCCTTCATTCATTATGGTCTTCTGTTCTCATGTTCTTAAGTTCTTATGTTATCAAGTTCTTATGTTATCATGTTCTTACGTTCTTTTTTCAGAATAGGATTCTAGTTTCTATCTGTAGCTGAATATCTATAACTCAACACTAGGTGTACTGACAGATGGTTTAATTATAGAGAAATGCACTTATATAGTCGTGATGGCTATATATAATCGTAATGGCTATATATAGTCGTAATGTCTATATATAGTCGTAATGGCTATATATAGTCGTGATAGCTATATATAGGAAACATCGATTTGTTAACTATTCTGACCGATGGACGTAATAATTAGGAAGCAATGCCAACAGCCCTGTTAGCTCATACTAAATGGATCCCGATTGAATACTTCCCTCCCCCCCTCTCCACCCCCTCCCGTCTCACTCATACTAGGGGAATCCCTTTTAAATCCCCCCAACACGCGCCGATCCTGTGCCAGGTAAGTCCACTACGGGCTCACCATAGCCCGTGCTATTCGGAAGTTGTTCCCAGTAGCTGAATCTATAACAACAATAACAACACCTGTTGCAATTATATTTTAACTCGATTAAACTGTGTGGTTTATTATTAATGATTTTAGCGGCCCGTTACCCTCATCAACCGCCCCTGATCCGAAACCATTGCATCCAGCTAAGATCGAGAACTTCACTATGAAGGTAGTAGTGGTAGTAGCAGTCGTTGTGGTAATAACATTAACAGTAGGGGTAACAGTAGTAATAGTTTTAGTAGTAGAAGTAGAAGTAGAAGTAGTTCAAATAATAGTAGAAGTAGTGATTTGACCGCCATTATTATATTTACCCTGTCATTTTATTTATTATATTTACACCATCTGAAGTATGGTGTAGTGGATACAAGTGCGTACCTGCCATCTTGATGGCCAGGGTTCGAGTCCCCTGGTGGGTGTGAGTGTCTAGAGTTTTACACTCTCATATTTGAGTATACCATCCCTGAGCTGCAGCGCTGAGGGTTCTGTCCGCATATATTGCAGACAGAACCATAATAATTTTAACCTAGGATGAACGTTAAGTCAATGTTGAGTCAAAATTGCATCGCCGTCTTTGGCTCAGTTTTGCACGACGGTGGTCGAGGGGTAATTATGCCCAGTCCTCAAATTCTCCTCTCAGAGAAGGTGAAGATCACCCAAGAATTTCGAACCGACACATGCCGACGTACCAACTCACTCCTTTTATGATAATTGGCTGAGCAACAATGCTTACAATCTCATTAAACTCAGCATGCCTTTTAAGTGCAATCTACCTGTCTCTGATATTCCTCATTATCTGTACCCCACCATTCAAGTATCATACACACCTGTCACCAAGAAAGGTAATGAGAATCTTGCTCTTCTCAAAGCTGTCACACTCGAAGCAATTGCCTCCTCCATCGAGAATTTAAGATCTCACGAGCACTGTGTCTACACCGACGGCTCAGTCCAGTCTTCTACTGGACGGACTGGATCAGCATGTAGGTTTTATAGAAATAATATTTGCACAAAGACTGTCAGTGTCAGGTTAAACAACTGGCTGACCTCCACACAAGCAGAACTAGCAGCATTACACTTAGCAACCAGTACATTAAAAAACATTGGAGGAGGAATAATATTTTGTGATTCAAAGTCTGCTCTTCAAGCAATCGAAAACTTCTCCTGGATGATCGACAGCAAAAACCTCATACTATCAATTATAAATGACCTAATTGATGCACAGAGTAAAGGGTCTCGGATCTCCTTTGTATGGATACCTTCACACGTAAATATAACCCATCATAATGAGACAGACATTACAGCCAAATTAGCGTGCAACAAAGATGAAGTTGAATTAGATCTAGGTATCCCCATCTCTGCTGTCAAAACTGTATTGGTCCAAACACTCAGGTCTGATAGGAAAGAAATTACTAACTCCCAACGACCTGAAAGTACTAGTATAAAAAGCTATGATTTGTTCAGATCTGAAAAACCTATATCTATGGGCAGCACAAAACGTCCACTAGACTGTGCGACACAGTGGTTGCCAGGATCAGGTTGGGTTACCGTTACCTGTGGCAGGTGGCTGCAGGTGACGGATCTCCCAATCCTGAGCACTCCAGGGACAAACTCTGTGAGCAGGAACTGCGGCTTAATCTCTCACACTACATCACCGAATGCCCAGTTATTAGACCTTTCAGACCAGTTGGCATGAGGTACCTGGAGCTTTGCAATTACTTTATTCACTCTCGTATTCTTGAAGATATCCCTCACAGTGTACCCAAAATTTGCCAGTGCAGGCTACTAAACATGGCTCTGTATGACTAACCATCTTGCGAGATGGGGACTTGTATTACCACTGCTACCTTATTCACTCTTGTGTTGATGATATCCTCAAAATGCATCCGGAGTCTGCCAGTGCAGACTGCCCATCACATGCCTCTTTATGACTAACCATCCTGTGTGATGGAGATTTTTTAGCATCACCTAGTTAGCATTTTTTGACACACTGTACTCCACTTCATATAGTCTAGGGTAGCTGCACTAATGCAGATGTACTTCATGTATTAATAATAATAATAAAAAAAGAACTGAAGCCCAACACAGCACGAAGGAAGACTTTTCTTTTTAAGAAACCGAGGAGCCAATCACGTGAGAAGATGATGTTGCCATCTTAAAAGACCACATTAAAATAAGTATTCCCAATTGCCTCGAACAAATTATAGGCTTGGAAAACACGAAACCTTTCAAACAAGAACACCAGGCCCAAATAAGTTACACTTTGCCCACTTGTAAACTATAGCTGGATATTGCTCGACACTACCAGGGGGCCTCCATCCTCCCCCCCTCCCCCCTTTTAAGGCTGACGAAATTACACACTAGAGGAATGTGAGGAGAACATGAGCTACACACATCCATTTAGTCAAACACCTAAACTAATATGAATACTTTAAAACCCTGAAATTATGCTCTCCGGAGGGCAAGTGTATGATGTATATGATACATCATGTATCATATACAAGAAAAACAAAAGGAATTAAGGGTGACTTGAGCTGGTTCACTCATGCATACTAAAGAAATGGTTTGCGAGAGCTAAGGGGTATATGGTAGGAGAATGTTTTGAACAACAGCCACACCATTGAAAAGTTGGAGTTCAATAATGGGATATAATCATTCCCATATAATTAATTCCCTTAAATTGACATGATTGGCTAACACTTCCCTAGGTTGCCTGTCCAAATGGCCCTCAATTAGAAAGCCTGGACGTCCATCAATCATACTGATGTTACTTAGAAACTTACGACAATGGCATAGTGTTTGAACGAAGGTGAAGGAGGGACCCAATATGTGTAAGTACATCAAAAAATAAACAAAAAAATGGCCAGAACATTGATAGATAAATGTACCTTGATAGATGATGTTGGAAACATCAAATTCGAGTTAATACTCACTCACATATATTGGGTCTTTTCTTCACCTTCATTGATGTTACTGTTTTTAAAGTTGACAATCTTATTAGTGCAAATATTTTAAATTTAATTATATTATTATTATTATTAGTAGTAGTAGTAGTATTACTAGAAGTAATAACTCTGTTTCATAACAGTTGTCAGACTATAAAAGTTCACTTATGTAAACATAAAAGTGAACTTATTGTTGATGTTTTTCTATAATTAATTCAAAGTTAATATCTCCATGGTCAGAAGTTAAAATGATTTAATTCCCATTGTCAGAACGCAGTCGAGAACGCAGACCACTGGGCTATAATTACCAGATATACGAAGCATCTTTAGAGATTTTATCTGTGTTCATCCTGGTAAACATTTTACGTAAACAAGATGCTTTTGTTTTTGTTTTTTTTTGCGTCGTATAGACGTAATAGCGTTTCTAACGTCCCAACGTTATCTTGAGATGTTATCTTGAGATGGTTTCGGGGCTTAGCATCACCGGGGCTCGGTCCTCGACCAGTCTCAAGGATGCCTGGTCGAGGAACGTAAGAACAAGGTTAATTTTTATGTTGCATAAACGTAATAACGTCGCTGCTGACGTTGTGTTGTTGGGTTCAGTAGCGCAGCGGACCTCATCTTAGAGAACACTTTGCTGCTGCTGCTGCTGCTGTTGCTGCTGCTGCTGCTGCTCCTGCTGCTGCTCCTGCTGCTGCTGCTGCTGTTGCTGCTGTTGCTGCTGCTGCTCCTGCTGCTGCTGCTGTTGCTGCTGCTGCTGCTCCTGCTGCTGCTGCTGTTGCTGCTGCTGCTGAGGATGCTCCGCCTCTCTCATACACCTGTATATAATAAAGGGGGAAGGGGGCGGGGGCAGGTGTATACGGGGGTTGTCTGGTGGTGGGTTGCAGGTGTGTATATGGTAGCGTTGGAGGAGGGTGGCATGCACATGTTTGAGGCGGTATATCGTACAGGTATAATAGGTCGACTAATCCGTTAAAAATGCGACGTAATAGAATAAATTAAAACACCTTAATATGGACGATTACCGAGCTTCAACTTCGAGAGGTTAAATGGGTTGCTGCATGTGCCTACGTTTCTGGTGAGGCTAAACAGTCGTATTTTATTACGGAGTGGCGCAATGACAGAACAAGTCCTGAGAGACGATTAACCTGACCCGGAATTAAGCTCCGCCCTGACAACACCTCTATGTTCACACACTTTTCCCTGCCATCATCAGCAGCGTAAGCCTGGTTGTAAAACCATGTGCGGATCGTGTTGTTGTGAGGGGGATAAACATGGCGTTGAATAAACTATAGTCGGTTCTGAGCCTAGGATTCATCAAGTGTTTATACAAACCCCTCTTACGAAACCTGTACATCTTTTCTCAATAGTCGTAGCTTTGTATACCGTTACACACAGAAATCACACTAACGTGATGCATCAAATGAACAAATCCACAAGGGCCGTGACGAGGATTCGAACCTGCGTCCGGGAGCATCCCAGACGCAGGTTTTAACCCTGTCGTAGCTCAGTCGATTAAGGCAGTGTCTGGGATGCTCCCGGACGCAGGTTCGAATCCTCGTCACGGCCCTTGTGGATTTGTATACCGTTTGTTAAACAGTTCCTAAGTTTGGAAACTTCCCAATCCAAGATTATTATTGTTATGGACAAACTTCGTAGCGCTTCGGAGATCATACACTGCCTATTAATCAACGTCAAACAAAGCCGAAAATGATTGAGGAAGGATGTACGGGTTTCGTCAGTGGCGGCGTTATAATGCTCTGACCAACACTCGCTCGGACGCTTATAGCCCCGAGGTCTAAAATCTTGATATAACTAATGTTTTTTTTCTTGGTTTAAATGCAACATGTTCTCCAGTTTTAACGACCCCTCGTTGGTACGAAATGTTCACGACATGTGTAGAGCAACAGTAAGGGTCGTCGAGCAACAGTAAGGGTCGTCGAGCAGCAGTAAGGGTCGTCGAGCAGCAGTAAGGGTCGTCGAGCAACAGTTAGGGTCGTCTAAAACAACAGTAAAGGGTCGTCTAGAACAACAGTAAGGGTCGTCAAGAACAACAGTAAAGGGTCGTCTAAAACAACAGTAAGGGTCGTCTAAAACAACAGTAAGGGTCGTCAAGAACAACAGTAAAGGGTCGTCAAGAACAACAGTAAAGGGTCGTCAAGAACAACAGTAAAGGGTCGTCAAGAACAACAGTAAAGGGTCGTCTAAAACAACAGTAAAGGGTCGTCAAGAACAACAGTAAAGGGTCGTCAAGAACAACAGTAAAGGGTCGTCAAGAACAACAGTAAAGGGTCGTCAAGAACAACAGTAAAGGGTCGTCAAGAACAACAGTAAAGGGTCGTCAAGAACAACAGTAAAGGGTCGTCAAGAACAACAGTAAAGGGTCGTCTAGAACAACAGTAAGGGTCGTCTAAAACAACAGTAAGGGTCGTCTAAAACAACAGTAAAGGGTCGTCAAGAACAACAGTAAAGGGTCGTCAAGAACAACAGTAAAGGGTCGTCTAGAACAACAGTAAGGGTCGTCTAAAACAACAGTAAGGGTCGTCTAAAACAACAGTAAAGGGTCGTCAAGAACAACAGTAAAGGGTCGTCAAGAACAACAGTAAAGGGTCGTCAAGAACAACAGTAAAGGGTCGTCAAGAACAACAGTAAAGGGTCGTCAAGAACAACAGTAAAGGGTCGTCATATTAAGTGGTCCAAGGAATTTCAGTTTTCCCTTTGGAAAGAGACACGTCAAAAGCCCTTTGTTTTTTAGTGTTGGGCTTTTTTTCCTATACTGTTTTGGGTGTGTCTCCCGGCCCCCATCCACTTGGATTGGTCGTTAGAGCGACGCGATCGTTTCGTGTGGTCGATGGTCCATGAGGATGGGTACTATTCCTTCACTCCCTCCTATCCCAGCTCCTCGTCCTCATATCCCAGCTCCTCGTCCTCATATCCCAGCTCCTCGTCCTCATATCCCAGCTCCTCGTCCTCATATTCCAGCTCCTCGTCCTCATATTCCAGCTCCTCGTCCTCATATCCCAGCTCCTTGTCCTTGTATCCCAGCTCCTCGTCCTCATATCCCAGCTCTTCGTCCTCATATCCCAGCTCCTTGTCCTTGTATCCCAGCTCCTCGTCCTCATATCCCAGCTCTTCTTCCTCATATCCCAGCTCCTCGTCCTCATATCCCTGCTCCTCGTCCTCATATCCCAGCTCTTATGGAATTGGAGTAATACGTCGAAATTTTCGTCGTATTAGGTGAAAGTTATTATACAGACGTCATCAGAACGTCTTAGGGTTTGTTTTTCTATTGGTCCATGCGTGTGTGTGACAGTGACGTCACTATTATGACGTCACAATGTAAACACAAACATATATATATATATATATATATATATATATATATATATATATATATATATATATATATATATATATATATATATATATATATATATATACATATAGTATTTAGATTCATTCATACCTTTTTTTCAACATTCCTCTCAGCTCTTACTTTCACTCTCAGCTGCTACTCGTAGTTCACGTTCTCAGCTGTTATACAGCTCTCACTCTAAATGTTATTCACAACTCTCACTCTCATGTGTTACTCATAGCTCTTACTATCAGCGGTTACTCACAACTCTCACTCTCAGGTGTTACTCAAAGATCTCACTCCCAGGTGTTACTCAAAGATTTCACTCTCAGGTGTTACTGGCCAATGTTGGAGACCAGACGCGTGTGGCTAGCCTCACCAAAGTTTGCAGGATGACAGGTCAGAGGGTATGACCAACATGGGCAGGTTGGGGCAAAATTGGAAAAGGCAAGCTATAGCCTCCAAATTAAGCATGTGGCCTCCAACATTGGATCTCTTCCCACCCCACCATTCACCCCTCTTCCTTTTCCCCCTCTTTTCCCCTCATCCTCTTTTTTCTTCCTGCTCCATCTCCCGTTCCCTCCCCCCTTCCCTCTTACATCATTAATATATAACACTATAAGCGCACTTCACACAGTCGTTTCATCAACTCACAATTCATAACATGAAAGGGAAAACGAATCTTCAAAGTGTGTTTGGCTCTATAGGGTTAAGTATTATAAATACACTTTTTATATTAATTTTGGTGTGATCAGTGCATATAACTTCTGATATTACAAAATAATAATAATAATGAGACAATCCACAGGAGCCGTGATGAGGATTCGAACCGATGTGATGGGTGTTCCCAGATGCACGCTCTAGTCCACTACGCCACGACACGGTCAAAAGAATTGCAACCTGGGGTACTACTGCACCCTCTAGGATTCCCGAGGCTTCCACTGAAGCCCAACCAGTTTCACACAATTCCTCCCTTGCACCCTTGCTCTGTCGTCCAGTAATTCTACCTCTGACCTCTGCTGATCGCCCTTCTACGATTTCTCCGTGTAATAATAATAATAATATAAATGAAAATAATTTTGAGGCATTAGTGTGACTCAAACTCTCATCTTGTGTAGCATCTTGGCCGAGTCAATTAGGGCAGGTGATGGGGGATTCACCAGAACGCAAGTTTGAGTCACTCTCAATGCCTCAAAATTATTTTCATTAACATCACGTCATTTGTGATTTCTTTGTGAATAATAATAATAATAATAATAATACTAATAATAATAATAATAATACTAATAATAATAATAATAATACTAATAATAATAATAATAATAATAATAATAATAATATTAATAATAAAAATAATAATAATACAGAATCGAGTCATACAGTATTGCGAGATCTTCGAAGAGGCTAAGTTTGCACAGTGTCATTTGACACTATTTTCTGACACCAGTCCAGGCCTTCCCTGTTGGGCACGTACTTAGCAGCAATCAATGTGAAAAATTGGGTGACGCTTGCCCCAAGCGTCTGGCCTTCAACTTCCAACAAATAGAGGCAGGCAGACAGACTGTCTTCTTTCACTTTCTCAAAATAACATCTTTATCTCAACTTGTTTATAAGCTTTAAACATTGAGCAATTAATTAGTTCGACCTCCTTCAGTAGTTTTCAGAATTTAACGGCTGTTGCATCGCACTAAACCGCTAAATAGAGCTGACTTTCACGAGCGAATGTATTTGAAAAAAAAACTTTTTCTAGCGAGACTGGACCTTGTGACTGTAAATCCTTTTTTGGTGTAATTATAACTATATTTTGCCACACACCTTCCCCCCAGAAAAATCATTAAGTATTCCTTTTGGTCCGCTTTGCCACCTCCTCTTGCAACATTTGTTCTGCTCTCTGCAACACGAAGAAGGTTGCAACAGCCCGACCTTCCCGAATGACGTGGTTGATTGGTGCGTGATCTAGTTAGCCCATTTGTGTGTGTTTAAATTTTATCGTTGTTTTAAAGCTGATGGAAAGAGGAAGACGTGTTTTCGTCTGTTCGTGTCTTGCAATGCAAATCTTGTTGCAATTAACGCTGCAATAATGCGGTTGACGATGCGTTGTCTCAATTCACAGATGAAATATTATTGGTGGAGCTTTAGTGTGATCCACAAGTGTGTCGCAGTGGGCTTCATAGTGACCCCATGAGTGTGTGTCGCAGTGGGCTTCAGAGTGACTCATGAGTGTGTCGCAGTGGGCTTCAGAGTGATCCACAAGTGTGTCGCAGTGGGCTTCAGAGTGACTCATGAGTGTGTCGCAGTTTACTGTGAAGTACTGTGTACTGTGAAGTACTGTGGCTGAGGCAGCTATATAGACTTATGACGCGTCCAGTGTGACGCCCAATGCATAGTACAGAACCGCTGTGTTCTGCCCTGGCTACGCTAGACCTACTGGGAAGTGCTTCAGTATCTGGTTGACTTAGAGGTAAGTATTACATGCTTGGCCACTTATGTGATATATATTGTTGATTGTATTTATTGTCAGGTGGAGTGTTGTACTGGAGGCCTTGCTCCTGCTGACACGCTCCAGTCAGGTGGAGTGTTGTACTGGAGGCCTTGCTCCTGCTGACACGCTCCAGTCAGGTGGAGTGTTGTACTGGAGGCCTTGCTCCTGCTGACACGCTCCAGTCAGGTGGAGTGTTGTACTGGAGGCCTTGCTCCTGCTGACACGCTCCAGTCAGGTGGAGTGTTGTACTGGAGGCCTTGCTCCTGCTGACACGCTCCAGTCAGGTGGAGTGTTGTACTGGAGGCCTTGCTCCTGCTGACACGCTCCAGTCAGGTGGAGTGTTGTTCTGGAGGCCTTGCTCCTGCTGACACGCTCCAGTCAGGTGGAGTGTTGTTCTGGAGGCCTTGCTCCTGCTGACACGCTCCAGTCAGGTGGAGTGTTGTTCTGGAGGCCTTGCTCCTGCTGACACGCTCCAGTCAGGTGGAGTGTTGTTCTGGAGGCCTTGCTCCTGCTGACACGCTCCAGTCAGGTGGAGTGTTGTACTGGAGGCCTTGCTCCTGCTGACACGCTCCAGTCAGGTGGAGTGTTGTACTGGAGGCCTTGCTCCTGCTGACACGCTCCAGTCAGGTGGAGTGTTGTACTGGAGGCCTTGCTCCTGCTGACACGCTCCAGTCAGGTGGAGTGTTGTTCTGGAGGCCTTGCTCCTGCTGACACGCTCCAGTCAGGTGGAGTGTTGTTCTGGAGGCCTTGCTCCTGCTGACACGCTCCAGTCAGGTGGAGTGTTGTTCTGGAGGCCTTGCTCCTGCTGACACGCTCCAGTCAGGTGGAGTGTTGTTCTGGAGGCCTTGCTCCTGCTGACACGCTCCAGTCAGGTGGAGTGTTGTACTGGAGGCCTTGCTCCTGCTGACACGCTCCAGTCAGGTGGAGTGTTGTACTGGAGGCCTTGCTCCTGCTGACACGCTCCAGTCAGGTGGAGTGTTGTACTGGAGGCCTTGCTCCTGCTGACACGCTCCAGTCAGGTGGAGTGTTGTTCTGGAGGCCTTGCTCCTGCTGACACGCTCCAGTCAGGTGGAGTGTTGTTCTGGAGGCCTTGCTCCTGCTGACACGCTCCAGTCAGGTGGAGTGTTGTTCTGGAGGCCTTGCTCCTGCTGACACGCTCCAGTCAGGTGGAGTGTTGTTCTGGAGGCCTTGCTCCTGCTGACACGCTCCAGTCAGGTGGAGTGTTGTACTGGAGGCCTTGCTCCTGCTGACACGCTCCAGTCAGGTGGAGTGCTGTACTGGAGGCCTTGCTCCTGCTGACACGCTCCAGTCAGGTGGAGTGCTGTACTGGAGGCCTTGCTCCTGCTGACACGCTCCAGTCAGGTGGAGTGTTGTTCTGGAGGCCTTGCTCCTGCTGACACGCTCCAGTCAGGTGGAGTGTTGTACTGGAGGCCTTGCTCCTGCTGACACGCTCCAGTCAGGTGGAGTGTTGTACTGGAGGCCTTGCTTCTGCTGACACGCTCCAGTCAGGTGGAGTGCTGTACTGGAGGCCTTGCTCCTGCTGACACGCTCCAGTCAGGTGGAGTGCTGTACTGGAGGCCTTGCTCCTGCTGACACGCTCCAGTCAGGTGGAGTGTTGTACTGGAGGCCTTGCTCCTGCTGACACGCTCCAGTCAGGTGGAGTGCTGTACTGGAGGCCTTGCTCCTGCTGACACGCTCCAGTCAGGTGGAGTGTTGTACTGGAGGCCTTGCTCCTGCTGACACGCTCCAGTCAGGTGGAGTGCTGTACTGGAGGCCTTGCTCCTGCTGACACGCTCCAGTCAGGTGGAGTTTTGTACTGGAGGCCTTGCTCCTGTTGACACGCTCCAGTCAGGTGGAGTGTTGTACTGGAGGCCTTGCTCCTGCTGACACGCTCCAGTCAGGTGGAGTGTTGTACTGGAGGCCTTGCTCCTGCTGACACACTCCAGTCAGGTGGAGTGTTGTACTGGAGGCCTTGCTTCTGCTGACACGCTCCAGTCAGGTGGAGTGCTGTACTGGAGGCCTTGCTCCTGCTGACACGCTCCAGTCAGGTGGAGTGTTGTACTGGAGGCCTTGCTCCTGTTGACACGCTCCAGTCAGGCGGAGTGTTGTAGTGGAGGCCTTGCTCCTGCTGACACACTCCAGTCAGGTGGAGTGTTGTACTGGAGGCCTTGCTCCTGTTGACACGCTCCAGTCAGGTGGAGTGTTGTACTGGAGGCCTTGCTCCTGCTGACACGCTCCAGTCAGGTGGAGTGTTGTACTGGAGGCCTTGCTCCTGCTGACACCCTCCAGTCAGGTGGAGTGTTGTACTGGAGGCCTTGCTCCTGCTGACACTCTCCAGTCAGGTGGAGTGTTGTACTGGAGGGAGGCCGTACAAGTGAACATACACTCGCTTCAAGTGTAGCGAGAAAGTTTCGCTTGTCTTACGGGCTATTCATGCCCGTGCCACCTCTTGGGTGGCTTAATCTTTATCAATCTTCGCTTGTCTGATTTGGTGGCTTTGGCAATCAGCGCTTCCAGGTGGCTTGGTAGAAAAAAAATTTCGATATCTTCCAGGTTTGTCATCGTTGGTGCATAAGTCTTCTTGATTGCAGCTTCCTTTTCAGTTTTTGTCAGGGCAAAGGAAGTTTCAGCAACATCAGTTGGTCATTGATGTCCTTCGGAGGACTGGGGAGCTCATTTAGCAAACGTGTCTGGACGGCAAATCCAACTCAAGACGCCGGGGGGCGTTCCTCAAGTGTTTTTTCGCCCCCTCCAGAAAATGGTGTAACCACCTTCAGTCAGATTTCCCCTCGTCTGCCAGGAGGTCTTCCTTTAGGCTGCTATTACGGTCGTGAATATTACAAGCTGGCTGGCAATTAGGTCAGTTTCTCTCTCTTTCTCTCTCTTTCTCTCTCTCTATCTCTCTCTCTCTCTCTCTCTCTCTCTCTCTCTCTCTCTCTCTCTCTCTCTCTCTCTCTCTCTCTCTCTCTCTCTCTCTCTCTCTCTCTCTCTCTCTCTCTCTCTCTCTCGTCAGTATAAGCTTCTGCTCGATCCTTGAGTACCCAACCACGGTCTACCCACGAGCGACGGTCTCGTAACATGCAGGTCGGCGTTCAATCCCCGATCGTCCTAGTGGTTGGGCACCATTCCTTTCCCTCCGTCCCATCCCAAATCCTTATCCTGGCCCCTTCCCAGTGCTATACAGTCGAATGACTTGACGCTCTTCTCCCTGATAGTTCCTTCCTTCGATCCATAAGTGTAGGCGTGTTCCACGCTCCATGAAAGTGGGGGAACATTTGTTGCAATCTTTGTATTTCGACGGCAAAGTGGGATTTCCTCCAGCACCGGTAAGCAGGGCAGGGTGGGTGGAGTAGGCTTTTGTAAGGCGCCCTTGCTAGCGCCTTCCTTCCTAGAAATAATTTCACAAAAGGAATTTTGTAGTTGTGTAAAAAAGAGGAACTTTGTAGACAGAACTTTGTCAAATGATCTTTGTAGAAGTCTCTTTTGTAAAACGAATTTCCTAGAAGAAACTTTGCAAAATTTTATAGAAGGAACTTTGAATGAGGAACTATGCAGAAGGAACTTTGTGATGTATTTACGTAGCTGCACAGCTTGTTGGGTGAAACTTTAAGTTCTAATGGATCACCTTTTAAGTTCTGTGTTTATTACATAATATTTTAATAATGAACTATGTTGACATTCCATTGTAAAATGACCAGACCACACACACTAGAATGTGAAGGGACGACGACGTTCACAATCGACTTGAGAATGATCCAGGACGGACCGAAACGTCGTCGTCCCTTCACCTTCTAGTGTGTGATCTGGTCATCATACTTTAGCCACGTTATTGTGACTCATCGCCTGCCATTGTAAATTATGCCGTTCTCAGATTACAGAAATTAATGGGCACAGTTCTCAGATAACAGGTTCATTTCTTAGGTAACAGCTTCGGTTCTCAGCTAATACCAGGTAACGGATACAGTTTTCAGGCTACAGCCTGTAAATGGTACAGGTTTCAGGTTTCTAATACTATGACTGATGGGATTCAATACTCTGCCTGCCTTCCTGCCGACTCAGCGAGAAGGTATAAGGCACTCAGAACTCCGAGGAGGGAAGGGAAGGTTCTAATCCAATAACTGATGGGTTTAAATCATCTGCCTGACAGCTTCTTGAGCCAGTGAGAAGTAAGAACACTCACAATTCTTAATGGTTTCTAATCCAATGACTGATGGGATTCGATGTTCCGCCTGACAGCCGACTGGCCCCGCCCTCAGTCCTGAGCTCCTCATCAAACACCACGTAGCTACGACGTTCCTTAAACTGTCTGTATCACTCCTTGCCAGGTACGCCTTAAGGACCCCTGCGGCGAGCCTAATGCTCGCTTCAATTAACATTTGCATTGAGAAATGCGTATATACTGCACAACCCCCTCGTGCAAACCCGTTCTAAGCATCTATATATGTATATATATATATATATATATATATATATATATATATATATATATATATATATATATATATATATATATATATATATCCATATATATATATATCCATATATATATTTTTTTAATTTTTTTACGTTTTCATGCCCAATGGATTTCTCGCTCTCCTGAAAACAATTGCAACGGGGGGGGGGGGGGGGAGGAAGACATTGCAACATTCTTTGTTTACATTGCATTACGTGTATTGGCGATGGGTGATAGCGGGTGGGTTTGTTCTGTTTGACGGGTTGGATTTTGAGTTTTATGGCATGGTCATATAAGGGTTAATAGCATGGTAATAGGGGTTAATAGGGTTACATCTGTTTCTCTCAAGGGAGGGAAAGCCGCGCTTCTCTCGCTCGGTGCAGGATGATGAGTTTTTTTTTTATTGATTTTTTTGTTTTTTTTTTTAACTTATTTTCTATTATTTTTGTTCATAGGAAAATTACAAAAAAAAATTATTTAAATCCAATAAGCCGTGAAATACATATATGATGTGTATGTACATATGTGAATATATATATTATATGTAGTTATATATATATACGTATTTTGTTAATGAGATGATACACACAACTATTTGTTTTCGTCAAAAGAAAATTCCTCACCAGTATAGCAATATAGCAGAAAAGGTTATTATAATATTGGTCAAAAGTGTGATCAAGGTTGTGTTCTAATAGTTGTGTGTTGGGTGTTCCAATAGTTGTGTGTTGGGTGTTCCAATAGTTGTGTGTTGGGTGTTCCAATAGTTGTGTGTTGGGTGTTCCAATAGTTGTGTGTTGGGTGTTCTAATAGTTGTGTGTTGGGTGTTCCAATAGTTGTGTGTTGGGTGTTCCAATAGTTGTGTGTTGGGTGTTCCAATAGTTGTGTGTTGGGTGTTCCAATAGTTGTGTGTTGGGTGTTCCAATAGTTGTGTGTTGGGTGTTCCAATAGTTGTGTGTTGGGTGTTCCAATAGTTTTGTGTTGACCGTTCCAACTGAGCATCACGGTATTTTTTTGTTTCTTTTAAAAATTAAATTCTTTCACCACTACCACCACAGCCATCTCACCACTACCACTACCACAACCACCGGCACCACTACCACAATCACCACAACCAGAACCATGACCAGCAACTCACCATAACCTCACCACTACAACCAGTACCACCACGATTACAACCACTTCATGCTCGCGTATATATATATATATATATATATATATATATATATATATATATATATATATATATATATATATATATATATATATATATATATATATATATATATTCTAAGGATTCCTACTTAGAAAGCATTAAAATTACATCCACAATTATCACAAACTCGCAGGTCGCTGCCGTGACCTCAGTCTCTTGGTATATAAATTAATGTTTACAATTGTTACCTTTGTTATTTAAATAAGCTGTGCTCTTATCACCCAGGGTAACTCCCCCTTCCACAGGAGTAACTCCCCCTTCCACAGGGGTATCTCCCCCTTTCACAGGGGTAACTCCTCCTTACCATAATGGCATGTGATATAACATGTACAACGAAGACACTATATAACCTGTTCAATGCCAGTTCAAATATTTACTCGTCTGAATACTACCTATTAGTTCCAGCGAGCAAATTTGACTCGTACTGAAGCGTCACCATTGAATGCCAAGCCTATACATCACCCCCAGCTATAACGTATAGTCCCGCAAGATTTATGTCGTTCGGAAAGGTGTTCAACAAAGGCCCGCAGTGATTTAAAGTGGCCACACACGCTATGTGATCGTGGTGTAGACAGTAATGAGGTACAACTGCCTAGCACCCTGGACCCTCCCTCCTGTCTGTCTGTCTCTATGTGTCTCTCTGTCTCTCTCTCTCTCTCTCTCTCTCTCTCTCTCTCTCTCTCTCTCTCTCTCTCTCTCTCTCTCTCTCTCTCTCTCTCTCTCTCTCTCTCTCTCTCTCCACAATGTTCGAAGCAGCGACTCGAAACGTAATGGGTTAATGTCCAGCCAGTAATGTAAACACTTCCCTTAATTAACATTACCAAAACACCTGGGCTAACTTGGCCTAGGCATAACCCATGTGTAAATCTACGGTAGATCATATATTTGTTTAGATTTGAGAAATATTTTGAGCTATACGAAAGATTAATCCCGTCAGTTTGTTGTTATTAATCCCGTCAGGGGGTATAGATAGATTTATCTAAATGTATTTAATAGATGAAAAGAAAGCTCCATGATTGTTGAAAGATGTACAGGTTTCGTAAATTGATGCATAAATACTTGACGAAATTTGGAGGATTATATTGTGGATAATATATGAAGGATACAGTTGAGGATAATGTGCAGTATAATGTGGAGGATAAGATGGAGGATAAGGTGGAGGATACAAGTGAGGATAAGGTTGATAAATATTTGAAATCTTTGAAGCAAAGTTGCAGGTGAAAGTTTAACAATGATAAGAAACTCAGACGATGAATTCATGTGTGAAATTTATTCGAGGAAAAAATAGATGATTAATTCAGTGGAAGAATAAAATTGAGAAATTCAAAATGAGGAATTCAAGTAAGGAATTCAGAATGAAAATACAGTAAATAAAGAAGAGGAAGAATGGGGCCAACTTTTTACTGAAATTGGAAAGAAAAAAAAAGAGGTGACTGTACTAATTGTTGCTGTTAAAACTATATTGAAAAGGTTTATCGTTTAATAATAATAATCGAGGAGATAAGGTCAACACCGTTTGAAGTTCATCTGTAAAGAGGCAACTTCACCTCTCGAGTGTAAGTTAAAAGTAATTTGCAAGACAGTGGAACATAAAAGTAATCTAACAGAGGCACAACATGAAATACAAATTAACAGCAGAACAAAAGAAAAGCTATTTTTGACAGTGGTACAAATATAATAAGTAATTTTATCAGGGGCAAAAAAAAGTAATTTTAACAATGGTACAAAATCAAAAAGTAATTTTAACAATTGTACAAAATCAAAAAGTCATTTTATCTGCGGAGCAAAAGCACAGTATCTTTAACGGTGGAAAAACAGAAAAAACATGTCATTTTAACGGTTGTACACAAAATATAATCCGACAGGTCTTTGGACAACAACTATTAGTGTTAGACTAAACAAGTGTACCACTAACAGAGGTTAAGCCAATTAGAGTTCTTAGTCCAAGCAGTTCGAATAGCACCTTCGAGACGCTGTACGAGTTATTAAGGCGGTGGTTACCTTACCTTGTGGGTTACGTTGAGATGGTTTCGGGACTTTTGCGTCCCCACGGCCCGGTCCTCGTCCAGGCCTCCTTGTTGCTGGACTGGTCAACCAGGCTGTTGGACGCGGCAAATTGAAGATGGAGTACATTGAGCCTCTCAGGAGATTTTGACCAAGATGAACGAAGATGTTAGCGAAGGAAAATAATTTAGGGGGGCTTCAGTAGATGCAGGGAATTTATGCTGTTGTAAATAGGAAATGTACAGGAGCGACCTCGTATGGCCCAATAGGATCTACATCGTATGTTCCAATAGGAGCTACCTCGTAGGGACCAATAGGAGCTGCCTCGTATGGACCAAAAGGAGCTGCCTCGTATGGACCAATAGGAGCTGCCTCGTATGGACCAAAAGGAGCTGCCTCGTATGGACCAATAGGAATAACCTCGTATAGACCAATAGGAGTAACTTCGTATGGACCAATTGGAGCTGCCTCGTATGGACCAATAGGAGTAACCTCGTATCGACCAATAAAACTTGCCTCGTATGGACCACTCGACCTTCTGCATTTAATATATTTAGTTTAATTGAGTAAATAGTATCTTGATATATATATAAAATACCTTTGAGAGAGTTCCTGTGTACGGCACCTGTTCGTTAGTGCCTGTTAAACTGCTCCTTCTCGTGCTAACGGCACCTCTTCGTTAGTGCCTGTTAAACTGCTCCTTCTCGTGCTAACGGCACCTGTTCGTTAGTGCCTGTTAAACTGCTCCTTCTCGTGCTAACGGCACCTCTTCGTTAGTGCCTGTTAAACTGCTCCTTCTCGTGCTAACGGCACCTGTTCGTTAGTGCCTGTTAAACTGCTCCTTCTCGTGCTAACGGCACCTCTTCGTTAGTGCCTGTTAAACTGCTCCTTCTCGTGCTAACGGCACCTCTTCGTTAGTGCCTGTTAAACTACTCCTTCTCGTGCTAACGGCACCTCTTCGTTAGTGCCTGTTAAACTGCTCCTTCTCGTGCTAACGGCACCTCTTCGTTAGTGCCTGTTAAACTGCTCCTTCTCGTGCTAACGGCACCTCTTCGTTAGTGCCTGTTAAACTGCTCCTTCTCGTGCTAACGGCACCTCTTCGTTAGTGCCTGTTAAACTGCTCCTTCTCGTGCTATTGTTTGAGTTAGTTGGTCAGAGTACAAAATGTAGAGTACTAAAGTACTGACAAATGTATCAACCTGTCCTCTCATCTGATGCGTCGTATTTCGTCCTAAATTGGCTAATGCGTTACAATTGACACGTGTTAATAACAATTAGCATCATAATATTGTCGGTTTCTATGCATCGGCGCCTCGATTGGTTAGGTTTGGGTTGCTTGGGTTCGTGCGTTGGTGGTCAGGTAAAACTGTCGCCTTTGTTACGTAGTGGTCAAGTCCTGAGAGCGGAGCTTAACAGATTAAGGAATCAATAGGGGAAATATAACCATTATATCGCAATTAAACAATCAGGTATAAGACACGGTTTTTAAAATGGTCTCTAAACAGGTTTCCCGGTTTCTGGCATTTAGTTTTTGACCCACAAAACTATTGTCGTTGGGAACAAGCACCAGTGACACGGCTATACAAGCATATTATCTGTAGCCTACTGCGCTATGGAAGCATTAAGTCGCCAAGGAGTTAAATGCCTCATTAAAATCCTGAATATGATGTGTGTGTGTTCTTACTGTGTATCATAATTACCGCCCCCCCTAGCGAGGTCTCCCTGGCAGATCACTAATCATCACAGTTCATTTGATCATATATTATGTTAATTACCATAAACCCCACTTATCACTCTGTGGCTTGCTGGTGCTAGTGTGAACGTCGTGGTGCGTCCTGCTCTGTCTGTCTGTCTATCAGCAGCCTGTCTTCCTGCTTGCCATCTCTCTGTCTGTCTGTCTATCTCCCAGCTTTCATACCAAGCACCAGTCCCTCCCAGCTGTCCTAAATGAACGCCAAACAACTGTTTACTGCAAGCCAGTCAACCTATTAACAAGCAAACACTCTACAAGCCACACAGAACATCTTCTCGTTAATCCAAACTGATTGCCAATTAGCCACAGTAACTGTCTATTATTCATAGTACATAAATATCAGTTGAACTTGTTATCTGGAATCCAAATTGCTTGTCGTGACAGTTGAAGGATTACCTGGTCACTCCACCAGTGTCAATAACGAAAGAAATCCACCTGTTAGGTTTCATGGTTTATGATCCATACATGTTGACCAGACCACACACTAGAAGGTGAAGGGACGACGACGTTTCGGTCCGTCCTGGACCATTCTCAATCGACTTGAGAATGATCCAGGACGGACCGAAACGTCGTCGTCCCTTCACCTTCTAGTGTGTGGTCTGGTCAACATACTTTAGCCACGTTATTGTGACTCATCGCCTGCATATAATCCATACAGTTATTGCGTTTATCGTCCATACAATTGCTTCGTTTATCTCCCATTAAATTGTTTTGTTTACCTCTCAGGGGGCTAAGGGAATCACCCCTGAGGGACTCCGTTAAGTCCCTAAGGAGGATTCGACTCCGTACTACTCCTGGGGACTTCTGGCCCTTTGAGTCGGGCCTGAAACTTAGTCAGAGGGCCCGTGTGATTTTGTTAGGGCCCAGTGGACCGCGTTAAGGGCCCAGGGGACCGCGTTAAGGGCCCAGGGGACCGCGTTAAGGGCCCAGGGGACCGCGTTAAGGGCCCAGGGGACCGCGTTAAGGGCCCACGGAACCGCGTTAAGAGCCCAGGGGACCGCGTTAAGGGCCCAGGGGACCGCGTTAAGGGCCCAGGGGACCGCGTTAAGGGCCCAGGGGACCGCGTTAAGGGCCCAGGGGACCGCGTTAAGGGCCCAGGGGACCGCGTTAAGGGGCCCAGGGGACCGCGTTAAGGGCCCAGGGGACCGCGTTAAGGGCCCAGGGGACCGCGTTAAGGGCCCAGGGGACCGCGTTAAGGGCCCAGGGGACCGCGTTAAGGGCCCAGGGGACCGCGTTAAGGGCCCAGGGGACCGCGTTAACGGCGCAGGGGCCGGCTTAAGGGCCCAGGGGACTGCGTTAAGGGCCCAGGGGACC
Organism: Procambarus clarkii; assembly: GCF_020424385.1. Classification (NCBI taxonomy): domain Eukaryota; kingdom Metazoa; phylum Arthropoda; class Malacostraca; order Decapoda; family Cambaridae; genus Procambarus; species Procambarus clarkii. Next base: position 23,184,341 of record NC_059583.1, on the reverse strand, counting down.
GCGTTAACGGCGCAGGGGACCGGCTTAAGGGCCCAGGGGACCGCGTTAAGGGCCCAGGGGACCGCGTTAAGGACCCAGGGGACCTCATTAAGGGCCCAGAGGACCGCGTTAAGGGCCCAGGGTAACGTAAATCTGTGAACTTATTTGGTAATTTGGGAAGTTAAATGAGCGATTTGGAGTAATCGTGGTGTCGTTTATACTCTATCCTCCCCACGAGGTCTTCATATGGATATATCTTGAGGTTATCTTGAGATGATTTCGGGGCTTTTAGTGTCCCCGCGGCCCGGTCCTCGACCAGGCCTCCACCCCCAGGAAGCAGCCCGTGACAGTTGACTAACACCCAGATACCTATTTACTGCTAGGTAACAGGGGCATAAGGTAAAAGAAACTCTGCCCATTGTTTCTCGCCGGTGCCTGGGATCGAACCCAGGACCACAGGATCACAAGTCCAGCGTGCTGTCCGTTTGGCCGACCGGCTCCCTGTGTATCGTTACTGTCAATCGTATATTGTTAGAACAATTTTCTGCCAGCCAGGGGCCAGATTCACGAAGCAGTTACGCAAGTTCTTACGAATATGTACATCTTTCCTCAATCTTTGACGACTTTGGTTACATTTATTAAACAGTTTACAAGCATGAAAACTTCCCAATCAACTGTTGTTATTGTTAAAAAACGGCCTTCTGGTGCTTCGGAGCTCATAAATTGTTTAATAATTGTAAACAAAGCCGCCAAAAATTGAGAAAAGATGTTCAGGTTCGTAAGTGTTTGCGTAACTTCTTCGTGAATCTAGCCCCTGGCCACGTTGTCAAGTTCATGCACGCTAAATTGAGACAATAAAATACATCTCAAAGGAATAGAGTAGTTTAGGCTATTTTTACCCTTGTCTGCTTCAAGTCCCTCAAGAGGCACACAAATCCAGTTAGTACAAATCCCCATATCACAGTACAAGAATCACATTTAACATTGCAGGTTTAGTAAACACAACATTTTAGTGCCACACTCTTGAGGCAAAGTGCTTGTAGTTCCCAAGTATTCCATCTATTACACACAGAGATCACACTAACTTGATGCATCAAATGAACAAATCCACAAGGGCCGTGACGAGGATTCGAACCTGCGTCCGGGAGCATCTCAGACACTGCCTTAATCGACTGAGCTACGAATCATAGCTTAGTCGATTATGGCAGTGTCTGGGATGCTAACGGACGCAGGTTCGAATCCTTGTCACGGCCCTTGTGGATTTGTTTATTCCATCTATCTGTCTATCTAAGTATTCTTTCCGTATTTAACACGACGCGTCATCCAGGGGTCGCCAGTTCACCCTGTGTGTTGACGAGGGACGCCTGCAGGTGTCGTCAGGCTGTGGAGGGGATATTGAGGTATATTCCTCTACGGAAATCGAGCCCAGGGGCCAGATTCACGAAAGCAGTTACACAAGCACTTACGAACCCGTACATCTTTTCTCAATCTTTGGCGGCTTTGTTTACCATTATTAAACATTTAATGAGCTCCGAAGCACCAGGAGGCTGTTTATAACAATAACAACAGTTGATTGGTAAGTTTTCATTCTTGTAAACTTTTTAATAAATGTAACCAAAGCCGTCAAAGATTGAGGAAAGATGTACACGTTGGTTAGTACTTGTGTAACTGCTTCGTGAATCTAGCCTCCTGACTGGCTCTGCCTTGATTAACCACCGTCAACCTTTGGCCTCGCTAACGCGTGCAACCCGTCATCTTACAATTTACGTCTGAATTTGGCCGTTTGCCCGTAAGGCTGAAAATGGACGTAATTTGAAAATGAAAAATATTTCAAAAAACATTTTGGATTTGTTTTTTTTTCCAAAACAGCAAGTTAAGAGTCCTCTTGTTGGTTACGAGGGCAAAAAGTTTTCCTAAAGTTTCAGAACGTCATGAAAACCGTTAATTGAAAAGTTTCCTCTCGTAACCTAACCGAGTAAGCCGGAGGACTCAAACAGAAAACGGGACAGTACATCACTTTCGTAAGCCGATTTCATTTAAAATTACGTCCACTGTTGGCCGTAGCCCTGGAAACACAAACCGAAACTGTCTCTATTTTCCGCTTGTCACAACTTGTAATAAAGTTGTTACATTTTGGCTTTACGTGTTTATGACGTAATAGAACGTTGTTACAACTTGCTATATTGGTTGTTATAACTGGTTAGGAGGTGTTAAGACTTGTTCAAACGTTGTGCCAACGTCGTAGTTTCGGTGTGTGTTTGGTGGGAGCGCGCCTACAAGCGAAAAGCGACGTAATTTTAAAAGGACGAGTTGGAAGTCCAGTCTGTGACTCTGATTCCTTCCTTCCCCGCACTCCATCTGTTGTAAGGCCTCGTTTACATGTCTGCAAAAGTTTAACATATTATGGATCGACGAATTAACACTTAATATGATACCCTTCCGTAACAACTGGCTCCCCCGTCCTCCTAAGGTTCCTCAACGTCAAGAAACTGCCGTACTAAAGGGGCCCTCTTATCCTAACCTACCAGAGGACCCAAAACAGAAAACGGGACAGTACGTCAGCTTCGCGAGCCGCTGCCATTTTCTAGTACGACGATTTTTTTGGCCTTAGGTCGAGTATACGTCCAAATGCGACGCTCTATTAGGCCGACGGACGGGTTGGTCCCAAGCGTTATCCCGTGATGCCTGTCGTCGGCTGGAAGTTCTGTGAGCCGTATAGAGATTCCTGTCGCCGTCCTGGAAGCTCTATGAGCCGTATAGAGATGCCTGTCGTCGTCCTGGAAGCTCTATGAGCCGTATAGAGATGCCTATCATCGGCCTGGAAGCTCTATGAGCCGTATAGAGATGCCTATCATCGGCCTGGAAGCTCTATGAGCCGTATAGAGATGCCTATCATCGGCCTGGAAGCTCTATGAGCCGTATAGAGATGCCTATCATCGGCCTGGAAGCTCTATGAGCCGTATAGAGATGCCTATCATCGGCCTGGAAGCTCTATGAGCCGTATAGAGATACCTATCATCGGCCTGGAAGCTCTATGAGCCGTATAGAGATGCCTATCATCGGCCTGGAAGCTCTATGAGCCGTATAGAGATGCCTATCATCGGCCTGGAAGTTCTATGAGCCGTATAGAGATGCCTATCATCGGCCTGGAAGTTCTATGAGCCGTATAGAGATTCCTGTCGCCGTCCTGGAAGCTCTCTGAGCCGTCAAGGCAGTCCAGAGGGGAGTCCAGGCTGCTCCAGGACTGGGTGTGGGGGCCCCGCGGACTCCCAGGGGCGGAGCTGAATAACCCCCTGTCCCTAACTGTCCCTGATGTTGTTAATCACCTGCAGGGAAGAACAGCCCTAACCACCCCCCCCTCCCCCTTAACTCCCCCCCCCCCCCCTTAACCCCCTCAATTCATCCGGCTGGCGAGGCCAAACAGTCATTAGAGGTCAAGGGAGAAACGATTAATACACGTATCACGAGGCGATGCTTGATAAATGAACACGTATCATACCAGAGTGCATGGGTCCGGGGCATGTGTCCGGGGCATGTGTGTCCGAGGCATGTGTCCGAGACATATGTCCGAGACATACGTGACCTTTGCCCCGGGATCACCTCAGGTGCATGTGCAGATTGGAAGAGAATGTTATACCACACCTCTTGTTACTACAGGTAGCAAGTGGAGGCTGTGACACACCAGAGGATTCATCAAATATTTACGAAATCTGTGCATCTTTCCTCAGTCATGACGGCTTTGTTTACATTGATTAAATAGTTTGAGCTCCGGAGCTCCTGTTGTTGTTGTTTTAGATTCAGCTTCTCGGAACCAAAAGGTGCCGGTAGCACGGGCTATGGTGAGCCCGGAGTGGACTTACCTGGCACAGGAGCGGGGCTGTAACTGGTGCTATGGGGTTGTTTATGACAATAATTACCTTTGGGATGTGAAGTGAAGTAGTTGCAAACTACTCCATTCACCGCCCGCGTGGTTAGTGTGTTAACAACACCAACAACCGCTTGGCTAGTTATCTAATTGCCAATCGTACCCATTCAATCATAACACAATATATATATATATATATATATATATATATATATATATATATATATATATATATATATATATATATATATATATATATATATATATATATATATATATATATATTATTAAATATGACCGAAAAAGTAAGATTAATAATTCTAACACGAATTTTCTCTCAGCCACAGCTCAGAATGGAAGCAAGTCGACGAAGAACTCTGTAGGGTAAGGCAGGTCCTAGTCAATAACGGCTTCTCCAATGGTTTCATCGAAGACATCATAAGAAGGAAAGTGAAAAGCCATGCAACCTCCGAAGAGACAACTAACACAACACCTATACCCCCTATTAGACTATTTTACAGGAACTTCTTTTCCACAGCTCATAAAACAGAGGAAAGGGTCCTGAAAGATATTGTTAATAGAAACGTTATCCCAACAGACAAAAATCAGAGGATACAACTGACGATTTACTATAAAACCAGAAAAACGGCCAGCCTACTCATGAGAAACTCTCCAGACACAAAACAGAACGCTTTAAAAGAGACTAACGTCGTCTATGCCTTCAAATGCCCACTTGGGGACTGTAAGCTCCAAAAACCCAGTATATAGGCAAGACAACAACATCTCTTTCTAGGCGTTTAACGATGCATAAACAACAGGGCTCCATTAAGGAACATATAATCTCTTCCCATAACCAAACCATCGCCAGAGAAATCCTAGTAAACAACACAGAAATCATCGATAGATACAGCGATAGCAGGCGGCTTGACGTTTGCGAGGCACTACACATCAAGAAGTCAACACCAGCAATCAACAGCCAATTATTGCACAACTATATTCTACCCACCTCAAGACTCCGCTCCAATATAGAAGCATCAAGAAATATGGACCAATAGGCTTTCTACAAACACTTCTATTCAATACCCATTGTTTCTGTTCTGTCTTGTGTTGATACTTTTAATACCCTATTAATATCCCCTAGTGTTTTGTCTTGTGTTAATGCCACATCACCCTTCCCACCTCACTCAAATGTAATGCCACATCACCCTTCCCACCTCACTCAAATGTAGATATAAAATCAGGGAAACGCAAGTTCTAATCAGTTGTGTATTTGTGAAGTCTTTGAAAATGTAATAAGTTTTACGAAACGCGCCCGTGTCGCGTCAGACTAGAAATAAAAATGAATTTTGGAGAAGTGATTTTTGATTTACCTCCAACAGTGAAGCGTAATGTACGAAAGATTGAGAAAATTCGTGTTAGAATTATTAATCTTACTTTTTCGGTCATATTTAATAATATATGTCTACAGGAAAGACTGCTACCAAAATATACTAATATATATATATATATATATATATATATATATATATATATATATATATATATATATATATATATATATATATATATATATATATATATATATATATATATATATATATATGTGTGTGTGTGTGTGTGTGTGTGTGTGTGTGTGTGGACCCAGGGGTCCTGTAAAGACCCAGGGGTTCTGGAAAGACCCAGGGGTCCTAAAAAAACCAGGGGTTCTGGAAATACCCAAGGGATCCCGGAAAGACCCAGGGGTCCTGTAAAGACCCTGGGGGTCCTGTAAAGACCCTGGGGGTCCTGGAAAGACCCAGGGGTCCTGGAAAGAACCCAGGGGGGTCCTGTAAAGACCCTGGGGGTCCTGGAAAGACCCAGGTGTCCTGGAAAGACCCAGGGGGATCCTGTAAAGACCCTGGGGGTCCTGGAAAGACCAAAGGGATCCTGTAAAGACCCAAGGGATCCAGTAAAGACCCAGGGGTCCTGGAAAGACCCAGGGTCCTGGAAAGATCCAAGGGATCCTAGGAAGACCCAGGGGTCCTGTAAAGACCCAGGGGTCCTGTAAAGACCCAGGGGTTCTGTAAAGACCCTGGGGTCCTGTAAAGACCCAAGGGTCCTGTAAAGACCCAAGGGTCCTGTAAAGATCCAGGGGACCTAGAAAGACCCAGGGGTCCTGTAAGACCCAGGGGTCCGGTAAAGACCCAGGGGTCCTTTAAAGACCCAGGGATCCTAGAAAGACCCAAGGGGTCCTAGAAATACCCAGGGGGTTCTGGAAAAGTTCAGGGAGGTCCTGTAAAGACCCAGAGGTCCTGGCAAGACCCAGAGGGTCCTGTAAAGACCCAGGGGTCCTATAAAGACCCAGGGGTCCTATAAAGACCCAGGGGATCCTGTAAAGACCCAGGGTTCCTGGAAAGACCCAGGGGTCCTGGAAAGACCCTGGGGGTCCTGTAAAGACCCAAGGGGTCCTGTAAAGACCCAAGGGGTCCTGTAAAGACCCAGTGGTCCTGTAAAGACCCAGGGGTCCTGGAAAGACCCTGGGGGTCCTGGAAAGACCCCAAGGTGTCCTATAAAGACCCAGGGGTCCTGTAAAGACCCCAAGGGGTCCTGTAAATACCCAAGGGATCCTGTAAAGACCCAGGGGTCCTGTAAAGACCCCAAGGGGTCCTGTAAATACCCATGGGGTCCTGTAAAGACCCTGAGGTCCCTAGCAAGACCCAGGGGTCCTGTAAAGACCGAGGGAGTGCTAAAAAGTCTGAGGGGTCCCAGAAGATGGACGCCTGTTAGTCGTGGCAGACAAGGCAGGGTTCCCCAGCTGACAAATACATGTTTATGATGGTGGCGGCGGCGGCCCGGACGATGAATAAGACGACTGTGAAAGGAATATTTCACCTCGTTAATGTCTCTTATGGTCTGCTTGAGAAGTATTTAAGTTTGGCCTCACCTTCCTTCCTTCCTTCCTTCCTTCCTTCCTTCCTTCCTTCCTTCCTTCCTTCCTTCCTTCCTTCCTTCCTTCCTTCCTTCCTTCCTTTCCTTTTTCTTCCTTCCTTCCTTCCTTCTTTCCTTCCTTCCTTCCTTCCTTCTTTCCTTCCTTCCTTCCTTCCTTCCTTCCTTCCTTCCTTCCTTCCTTCCTTCCTTCCTTCCTTCCTTCCTTCCTTCCTTCCTTCCTTCCTTCCTTCCTTCCTTCCTTCCTTCCTTCCTTCCTTCCTTCCTTCCTTCCTTCCTTCCTTCCTTCTTTCCTTCCTGCCTTCCTTCCTTCCTTCCTTCTTCCTTCCTTCCCTTCCTTCCTTCCTTCCTTCCTTTCTTCCTTCCTTCCTTTCCTTCCTTCCTTCCTTCCTTCCCTCCTTCCTTCCTTCCTTCCTTCCTTCCTTCCTTCCTTCCTTCCTTCCTTTCTTCCTTCCTTCCTTCCTTCCTTTCTTCCTTCCTTCCTTCCCTTCCTTCCTTCCTTTCCTTCCTTCCTTCCTTCCTTCCTTCCTTCCTTCCTTCCTTCCTTCCTTCCTTCCCTTTCCTTCCTTCCTTCCTTCCTTCCTTCCTTCCTTCCTTCCCTTCCCTCCTTCCTTCCTTCCTTCCTTCCTTCCTTCCTTCCCTTCCCTCCTTCCTTCCTTCCCTTCCCTCCTTCCTTCCTTCCCTCCTTCCTTCCTTCCTTCCTTCCTTCCTTCCTTCCTTCCCTCCTTCCTTCCTTCCTTCCTTCCTTCCTTCCTTCCTTCCTTCCTTCTTCCTTTCCTTCCTTCCTTCCTTCCTTCCTTCCTTCCTTCCTTCCTTCTTCCTTCCTTCCTTCCTTCCTTCCTTCCTTTCCTTCCTTCCTTCCTTCCTTCCTTTCTTTTTCCTTCCTTCCTTCCTTCCTTCCTTCCTTCCTTCCTTCCTTCCTTCCTTCCTTCCTTCTTCCTTCCTTCCTTCCTTTCCTTCCTTCCTTCCTTCCTTCCTTTCCTTCCTTCCCTTCCTTTCCTTCCTTCCTTCCTTCCTTCCTTCCTTCCTTCCTTCCTTCCTTCCTTCCTTCCTTCCTTCCTTCCTTCCTTCCTTCCTTCCTTCCTTCCTTCCTTCCTTCCTTCCTTCCTTCCTTCCTTCCTTCCTTCCTTCCTTCCTTCCTTCCATCCTTCCTTCCTTCCTTCCCCTCCAAGGGCTCTACCCTGGAAACACAAACTGTAACTGTCTCTATTTTCCGCTCGTTACAACTTGTAATAAAGTTGTTACATCTTGGCTTAACATGTTTATGCCGTATTAGAACGTTGTTACAACTTGCTATATTGGTTGTTATAACTGGTTAGGAGGTGTTAAAACGTGTTCGAACGTTGTACCAACGTCGTTGTTTCGGTGTGTGTTTGGCGGGTATAGCCATGCTGGCTTAGTGCTTTCTCCTAAGTACCTTCACTTGGCTTATGGATTAAGAAACAAAGCTTCAAGAAATTAAATTGAATGAATACATCAGTATTAACGAATTAGGTCCAGGAACTGAGAGCACACTGACGGGTTAGTGTGAACCCGTCATGAACAACACAGTAATTATCATAGTATTCATAAGATGATTTCAGCCAGGATGATTGTCTTATATATTTAGAGTTACTTGGTTAAGGATGATTGTCTTATAGTTACTTGGGGTAAGGATGATTGTCTTAAAGATGCTTGGGTTTGGATGATTGTCTTAAAGATACTTGGGTAAGGATGATTGTCCTATAGTTACTTGGGTAACGATGATTGTCTTATAGTTACTTAGGTAAGGATGATTGTCCTATAGTTACTTGGGTAACGATGATTGTCTTATAGTTACTTAGGTAAGGATGATTGTCGCATAGTTACTTGGGTAAAGATGATTGTCTTATAGGTACTTGGGTAATGATGATTGTCTTAAAGACACTTGGGTAATGATGATTGTCTTAAAGACACTTGGGTTTGGATGATTGTCTTAAGGATAGCTTGGGTAAGGATGATTGGTGGCACCTGAACACTAGATGAAGATGGACCATCCTTGAGCGGTCTCATTCCTCCCTAAAAAACTGTTTACCTCTAACTAGTTTACATGAAGAAAAACGACAAAACTTAAATATTCCTGGCAATATCGGAAGTAAAATATTACTAAATATTCATTTTATATTATCGTTCCTTAGATTTTTCTAAGAATACGTAGACTAAAATTATTAAAAAAAAAAAAATCCATAAACATTCAGTTCCACATATTTATTATATATGCCATCATTGGAGAAATGTGTAAGTGGGCGGTGAGTCTGGTTTCATAGAGATTTGACTTATATGTAATAGTTACTTAGGCACAAGCCGGGTAATTGAAGATTTAATTAGCTTCGAGGGGGGGGGGGGAGGGGGGATGAACACATAACAAGAGGTGTGGCTTAGAGAAAATTTTATTATCAAACTGGCTTAATTAGCGCTTTCGTTTAGTAATTAGTTTGACCTGAAATAGAAAAAACAATATTGTCATTCTGGCTTAGTGTTTCCGGCTGATAATTAACTTTAATTGGGTTTAGAGAGGTGACCAGAATGAGGTGATTTGATAAAATACCATGCCCGAGACTACCAACCGAGTGCCGGCGGGGGGATGGAAATAGCCTTGGGTACCATCCTCTTTTGTCCGGTCGTGTTGGTCGAGCGGTTAAGGGATCCTGTACGCCAGCAGAGTGCTCCTGGCAGTATGGGTTCGAGTCACTTCTGGGGTGTATAATATATATATATATATATATATATATATATATATATATATAT